>VDFB02260345.1:28913-244114 GCA_007258455.2 Sequoia sempervirens | reverse complement strand
TTAAATCTATAAGAATTTGAAATTTGAACATCAAGAGCAAACATCAACAAGAACACAAATTTTCACTTGGAAAACCCTTTTAGGTAAAAAACCACAACAAAATATTGCTTTTATTCACTTCAAAAGGCACCAACTTAGATTACAAAAGTGAGCACCAACTTTAAACAACTGAAGCACCAATTTCAGTAAGAGCACCAACTCTTTACGCAATTTCGCAACACAATCATCACAACATACTTGACTCCGAATCATTGATCAAACTTTGAAATTTCTTTGTTTAGAATCACTTCATCTAGACTAGAACCTCCAACCTTCATTTACAATCTTCATAACATGCCATGAAAACATACAGGTTTACGCACATCATCGCCTATTACAAATTTATGCCAATTCCTTTTTCAGAGCAAAACTTGTGAATACTTCTTTCCCTTAAGCAAACATCTAAACATGCTGAAGGATATGCAAGTCATCTTTCTATCACAGCTCGAATAAGTTTTCACATTCACATTGTAAACTTAGAAATTTTTGACAATGTTCATGCAACACAACTTCACAGAAGTGTTGACTAGAAATCAAATAGCATGCAAAAGCAGGGCAATATGGAAAAATAGAAGCCAAAACATTTCAATATTCACAACCTCATATCACATGTCTTCAACTCTGCTAAATCCATTTTTTAGATTACTTTTTATATATATATATATATATATAGTCTCCCCAATATGAGCCACGACTTGCAAACTGTCTATAAATGATGATATCCAGGAATAGTGTGTAGCGCAGGTGAATAGTGAGCCGCAAAAACTCACGCCTAGTCCAAGATTTATGCCAGCAACTTATCTTAGATTTCCAACGACCCAAATGAAATTCGCAATCTTCATAGTCTACTGCCCAATTTGAAAAGAAGAATACTTATCAACCATCTCTATAGCTCGTGCCACTTCACTCCATCCGCAAAAACTCACACGCTCACACTATATAGTCCATTCCAAAAAATGTAGCGATGCTTTTCAATGCTCATCACGTCCACACTAAAATTAGAGAATCGCTTGACTAAAATATCTACATTCACTTGACAAGATTCTGAGCATCAAAAACCAAAATAGTGGACGACGATGAGGGCATAAATGCCTCAAAGGCCACAATTTGACACAAATTGATCAGATTTCCTTGAGCACAAACAAAAAACGCGGTCTACAATATTTGACTACTTCATAGAACATTTTTCAATTCTTCTTCAAAATGCATTATACACAAAACTAAAGAAACATGTCTCTTCACTTGCACGCAATTTCAAACAGTGGCCCCACAACAAAGAATATTTTCGTTAGGAGAATTTTACTTAACTGAAACCGTCGCCTTGAGTAAGGTCGACATTAAGAATGAAGACGTTGCCAGAAAATAGAGAGACATTACAAATCTTCAAGATGTTACAAAACAAAAATGAGCCGCCCAGAAAACCCTACCATGACAAGTCAAAGTTGACTTGGAGTTGACATAGCACATTGAGACTTCAATTGACACCTCGAAACTGACATGGCACAATGTTGACAAAAATTACAAATGCGTTGCATACTTCAAGCATACTAGATCGAAAGTTAAATTGAAACAAGGATAAGCCATCATCATAATGCTGACTTAAAAAACAAGCAAGCAACTTTGTATTGCAAACTAACACCATCCATAATCAACATTTCAATTGCAGATATGGCATAACATTTGACTTGGCACAAACATATAAGCTGTCTGGGCAAACCTCCCATGGTGGCATCCAACATGATGACTAACATTGACATCAATGACAAACTATTTCAATAGCCATTGCGCCCGAAAGGCACGAGAACCTAAAGATCGACTATCAATTTGTCGAAAACTGACACTTTTGCCTAGGGCACATTAGAGGTTTTTTAGTTTTTCGTTGCAAAAAATTTGTACATGGATCCATACTATACAAAATCCATATTGTACGACGTTGTCGTACGCAATCTTTAGGACGAGTTTGCTCTCGGGTGGAATATTCCCTTTCTGTGGCATATTCTTTGCACAGTGCTTGTGCCAGGTCTGCGTAATCATCCGTCAACGATTGTCAAATCACTTGGTTTGTTGGTGTACAATGGTACGAACAATTTATTTAGGTGTTTGTTTTTAATAATAAAAAATTGTTTTAAAAATTTAATCGCCCCTCGACTAGTGCTTGGTTGCAACTTTGGTAAGGCCACAGTCAACCTACATATCACGAGGGGCTTTACGCCTTGAGCGACACAGCTTCACTTGCCCACTACTAGTTGCTTCGCTTGCTTGCCGCTAACGGCAACGACTCTATTCATTTTTTAATTTTTAAAATCCCTTTTACTGCTGACAGTCATATCTATGACTGCATTTTAAGCTCCTAGTGCCCAGATTTGGTCCTCATATGCCTGAATAGGGCCTTTTTTTTTCAAATAGCTATAATTTGCAATCTAGGAGGTGAAATTTTCCAAATGAGATATCGACAAAAAGTTGGTTTTGCATACTTTGCAGTGGTGCAGGTCATTTTTCAAATTTTTTCTGTTTGGTGGTATTTATTGCTCATTGGAGTTAGATCTTTTTTTTTGGTTCTCGAGCTCATAACTTTTTGCCATAATCTCCGATTTTCGTGATTCTTGCGGCGTTGGAAAGATATTGAAGAGCTCTATCTAGCCTTCCATGCACTTTTTCTTGTTTTTGTCCCAAGTATATTGTGATTTCAATTCTTTCCCGATGGGTATCTTGAAGATTACTTGGATATTTTGATAGTTGGGAGGGTGTTGTTTTGATCATTATACTTCATTGCAGCCACATTTCATGTATTGATCTCAGATTTTATCAGTTGAGAAGTGTTCCATTATTGTAATCATGGGTTATGCAACTCATCCTTCTGTAGTCATTTTAACTAAGGATAATTATGAGTAATTGCAAAAAGGCATCCTAACACATTGCAAGTGGCTTAATCTTTTGCCTCATCTTTATGGACTCATTCCTGAACTAGAGACAACATGGAAGAAATTAGTTTGGGGTAATAAGAATGATCATATCATAGGATTAATTAGTTCTAATTTGTAATGATCACCCCTGATTTTTTTTTGAAAATATAACCTTGTTTGCTGATTTTTGGTTTGCAGAGATGTTTAAGTGATTGTTTCCAATGTTCCATTGTTTTCAAGATGCATAACAACACATTGCATATTGGAAAATTGAACAACACATTGCACATTGTAATTTTGTTTGATGGTTTGGTTTGTTTGTTTTTAGTTGTCTTCCATATGTTTCATTGCATGCACAACATAGATAACATATAATAGTAAAAACTGGAAATGAAATTGCTTTCATATAGAAAAATCAACTCATAAATAGTACATATGATAGCAACCCAAAATCTGACTTATTACAAACATATATCAGACTTGATAATCAGCAGTTCAGACCTGATAAAGGTTTAAAACAGCAGCATATTCACTTCAATCTTGCATCATTCACCACAATCAAGATAGCCAACTCATTCCCTGGTTCTCAACGCCCTTATTCCAGCTTAACCAACACAAACAGTGCAGAAAATGGCCTATACTTCAGCAGGCCTAGCAAACCCAGAAAACCTCCAAACAAAGGGTGGCCCCTAGGATAGGGCGATCTGCCTTAGTAAATCAGCTTTCAACACAAAAATGCAAACTAATACATGAAATGGGATGCCAAGATGAGAGGTTTCCAAAGGAGTAATACCCAGAATGAGACTTCATGCATGCATGAAGTTATGAACCTTTTTCATTTTCAAACCTTGGTAAAGTAGTTTTCAGATTTCAGAAAAAAACTTTCAGATCTCTGCAACAGCTCTGAGTCATCACCAAATCACAATCCAAATGGTGCCAATCGCACAACATACCAAAAACCAAAAACCCACTTCAAAAATACTTGAAAATCTTCATTATTTCACACCCAAAATACTGTAAATCATCAAACTGTGAAGCCCTGGTTACTCCTGAAATGGAATCACTCATAACTCGGTTAGGGTGTATCTTCCACCACCAAAATCAGCTCCCAGTGATGAGGGTTTTCTTCCTCAACACGCAGCAATAGACCTCTGGAGAAAATCCAGCAGCATCCTGTCATGTAGCCAAGTGAGAGATATCCAAATGAGGCCCAAAGTGAAGCTTTATAGAGCCATGAAAGAATTAGGGCAACGTAATTTCAAATTTGCTTTCCCTCCAAAAGCCAACACCCATTTTCACATGAGTTTTTTATTAAAATAATTCAAAATACCTCCCTTGGGCATCTATGCTCATAAGGAAACTATCTCGCTTTTGTTGCCTCCTAAAACAACGTTAAGTCATTACATTAGGCTCCAAGGTACTTTTTGCATGACCCCCTTGACCCCTTCACTTAAGTTAAAGTAACTTCATTAAAATAACTTAAGTGAGAAAACAAATTAATAATTAAATCGAACCTTAGCCATGCCGATGCCCAAACTAGAAATAAACATTTTTGAAGTAGCCTTAGCCAGGACCAGTTATCGAAGATCAACTTGCTATTTATAGTGACTGCTAAAAATAGTAAATACTCCAAATCATCAAATTGGCATAAAACATTAGAGCTCACCTGACAACTGCCACACACTACCCAAATAGGAAACCTTGCATTGCATTGGTGTGAGGACCAATTGCTAATTATAGTACTTACTAAAAATAGTGAGTCAAAACCAAACTAGCACAAATAAGGACAACGAAAATGGGGACATTACATAATTTTAGTGCAAGCATCTTTAGAGGGACCTATCGTCGGATTTCAAGAATCTTGTGCCCATGCACAATTTGGACCAAGATTTGGGAGATTTTTGGAGATCTGCATAATCCTCCATTCCTAGACAATCTTGCATCAGATTACCTCATTCCACTTGAAGATGTTGACAATTTACCTTTTGATGACGAGACCTTGGAGGAGTTTGAATATGATACAAAACTTGAGCATCTTGATGATCTTGAGACTTCTCTTGCAACTCCTACTTCTCCTATTGAGATCACACATTCATCTCTATTGATGATTCATTGAGAAATTCCAATGATTCATTGCAACAGGTATATCATTGTCTTCTTGATTGGGATTCCTATTTATTAGACATTGCATCCTTGTTTGTGGAGTCTCACATTTCAGATTTGAGGGCCAATTTCAGGGTTTAGCTCTTTTATTGGATGATAGTCATGGCACAATTGTTGTCTCATTTCATCTTTGTCTTTGGAGTTAGTTCAAGATCAGTTTCCATTTGTTCCTGGTTTGTCACTTTTTGTTGTGATTGGGCATGTACTTGATTGGATTGTGGCATCATCTTCATCTACTAAGAACTTGGCAACACATGAGCATGTTTCAGAGACACAATATTCATATGTATGGGTTCATCTTCCTACCAATTCCTATCTGTAATGGGAAGCATTCCTGCATTTGTACTTGGTTTATCTTCTTCCCAAGGGGAGACACATTGTTTGTAGGCATTGTATCACGTTTTGTCTTCAAACACTCACCATTTTTGCAAGAGATTACACATTGTTGTTGGTGGGGGAGGGTGCGGAAGGGGGGTGGGTTTCATTAATTGTATATTCATGATGAATTAGTCCTTGGGGGTATCATTGAGTCCTCCATACATCATTTTGTTTGTTTCTCTTCTTTCCTTTGGAAAGGAGTTTTGCCCCATTGGGTTTTCTCCTTTTCTCTATGCTCCACGGGGTTTCGGGGACGGGGAGTACCCGGTACGGCGGGACGAGTTTCCGGTACGAGGGTACTTTTGGGTCATTTTTTAGGGGACCGCAGGGGATGGCTAATAAAAGAATAGGGAATTTTTTAAAAATATATAGAAATTTCAAATGTTCATAGCATAACATTGATAAAGCATTCATTCTAGACATTTGTATAAGCTTAATACATATCATTAGACTTGAATTGAGATTTCACATGAGAATCGACAAACAAATTAACAAAATTCAAATGCTTTTCATTATCAATGTGCACACATATCATATAAAAGTCTGATAATTATAACCAAAATGCCCAAAGGCTCCAAGTCTCAACTATGAAATGACATTCTAAACATAAAACTAAGAAAATATATCGCTGTCCAAGGTCCCTAATCAGCATAAGGTAGGTCTAAATCAGCATCGCCCTCACCATTAGAGCTCAAGTCAAAGTTAGTGTCAGTGTCCATGTCAATAGAAGGATCTGCCTCAACCAATGGAACCCCAACCAATCCCTCATGTGCATTCTCCTCAATCTGCATAGCATCTTTGGGATTAACATCCCAACGTAAGGCTGGAGTCTAACGATACTGACTAGTTTGGCGATCCTTCACGCAGCTGCTCTTCTTTTGCTCTCCTTCACTTCACAAGCCAAATGTAAAAATGAGTTGCTTTTTCTCATTTTAGGGCATATATAAGGCATAAATTAGGTTAAGTGGCATGGCGCGTCCCTTGTGGGCCCGCCCATGCCTTTTTTTCATTTTTAAAAACTTTAATTTTTTATAAAAATGTGTTTTTTTTGCTGCTGGGCCATAGGGTACTTCTAGAAGTACCCGGTACGGATGGGGGACGGCTGGGAAGTTTCGGGTACTTCTAGAAGTACCCTATGTCCCCTGCATTCTGTCAAAAGTCCCCTGGAAGTACCCGGTACTTGGAGGGGAAAAGGGGACGGCTAGGGGACGTTTCCTAGCCGTCCCCGCGTCCCCGTTTCGTACCCGGTATGGGAAACGGCATAAAAACATAGGGGACGCGTCCCCGTGGAGCATAGCCTTTTCTCCATTTGTGAGAGATTGCACTTGCATGTACATGGGTACCTAACATGACCCATCTTTTCATTTTTGCATAATAATCTACTCCCTAAGTTGCACTTAAGAGGGGGTGTTGGTGTAAATAGGTGTTTTTCCTAATTAGTTATTAATGGAGTACTATTTACATGTTAAGTCCACTTAGGTCCTAGGAGGGAATCTTTCTAGATAGTGTTTGTTGTCACTAGATCTTATCTTATCTTTTTGCATTTAATGCTTGTGTCTTAAATCATTTAATATTTGTTGAGGTAGTTGTCTCATTGTATAGGATTAAGACACATGTCAAGATCTTGTCTAATCCTATCTCACAACTTGCCTTTATAAGCAAGGCATCATATGTACATCAGATATTCAATCTAGTATTCTTCCATCCATGATCATAGCAATCTATTCTTGCCATTTTCTTTCTTGTGGAAGATATTTTGGTCTGACAACTATTCTTGGGGATGTTGGGAGTCACCATTTACTCCTACAGTTGGTGAGCATCTCTTTTCTCCTTGGAAATATTCTTTGTTTCTTGTAATCCAAATAAGCCATAAAATTTTAGTGAAAAACACCACCCAAAGTTTATTCTGGTGTTTAGAAAATTTGGCAGAGAAAGAAATGACTCCAAAAAGAATATCTCACCAATCAATCACTTTATTAGAACAGTTAACCTAGACTGGAAGGAAACAGTTGTAGACAAGTTGAGCTAAAGGACATTGAAAGAACAGATGCAAGTTTGACTCAATCGTACCATAGACAAGATGAACATTAACATTATACAAAATAATCAATTTTTGATAAATCAACAGCACCCTAAAAATGTTGGGATAGGTGTCAAACACCTTGCAATCCTAATGTTCGTAGTTAGTTAATTAATTTTGTATTTATTTTTTGTATCCACATAGTTAAGGTGTCCCACTTGGAGTGGCATTATATGTCACTTGTAGTTTAAGTTTTGACAACTGTAAGTCTCACTTAGTGTCATGGAAGTTGCTATTTGTAACTGTGACAATTTGTAAAGTGTGTAAGAGTTGGCGTTGTAGAAAGAGCTTGATAAGAGGGAGTTACTAATGGATTTGGAGATAGTCAAGGAGAATAAGACCAAACAGAGCACTTAAGTTGGTGACAGTAGTTTCTATTTTACCATCAGTTAACTCAGGTTTTTTTGGGTGCTAGATTTTGTGCATTAATTTGGCAATCATTGATGGTTTTGGTTTTTGGGTCTCTCTTCTATATTGAGTGCTTAGTTGGTATTGCAGGTACTATTATGTTGCTTGAATATCTTCAGAATTGGATGATTGTGTGATCTCTGGTGAAAGCTTGAGCTTGATTGTATTGTAATCAAGTTTATTGATAATACATTGATTTGAGATTTGGGGGCTGTGTTTTTTCCCAAAATGGTTTTATCAGGGTAAACATTGAGTCATCTACTTTGTGTGTGTTGATATTTTTCTAGTTATAAAGTGGATAATTTTCTTTCCTGCACTACACAGCTAATAGGTTAATAGTAGAAAGTTTTGTCTGTCTCTCCTTTCAAACAAAAGTATTTTTAGGTTCAAAGAGAGTATCAAATCCTTTTAACCCCTTTAGACCAACTAGTATTAGTACACCCCCACAAAGAGTTGAGTTTGCAAAACAACACATCTAAAAAGGAAAGTAGGGAGTTCACATATTTAGAAGAAACAACAAGAAGTTTGCAATTTTCAATCCATTCCATCTTATTTCAAACATTGTTAGTATTGCAGTTATTCATTAAAATGTTTTAATTCTCAAATTTTTCTGAATCAAAGTGTAAGTTCTCTTACGTCTATTAGCTAAGCAATACCCATCATTCATAAACTCCCAAGAAAGAAGCCCATTGTTCCCTAGAATATTTTCAAAACATTGAATGCCTTTGGAAGCCCACTCCATTACAGAACATGTAATATAAGACCCCAAGTTTTTTTCTGATTTTTCCCACTTGCTGATTGTGTTTTATTGAGATGTTTTGCATTGAGTTTTCATGTGATAATCATGCATAGAACTTGCATAAAGTATTGAAATGCAGTGAACATAAAATAGGAACAAAGCACTAAGAATTATAATCTTTGAGAGCTTCCATTAATCAGTTTTGAATTACATAAAATTACTGTTCATTACACTCAGTCTCAATCTCAAAATACAAGTATTTTCAGACCTGGGATAAACTCCTTAGCAGCAGTTTGTAACTTCTTCATAGCCATGTTCAGCACACATTGAAAAGGGTTTCAAGCTTGATGCATTGCTGGGCCAAAGTCTTCCACCAAAAAGCTCCCAAATGACTGAATCTCCTTCACAGTAATGGCCGACCAGACTTAAGGAAGATACCCAAAAAATGGTGCCTGGCAGCAATGGGCGATCTGGCCTTAAAATTCCATAACACCTAAAAATGCAAACTAAAGCTTGTTAGGGGCGCCTTGATGAGTGCTATCAAATGAATCAATACCCATTTGGAAATCTCAAACCATTTTTGAGGAATGATCAAATAACCAGATTCAGGTCCAAAGATTGAAGTGCCTAGAAACTGATAAAAACACTCCAAAACACCAAGAAACCCACACGCAAAAACTGAAAGGATGCAAACTCAAGCCAAAACCAAACTGAAACACCTCAAAAGAACTGAAATATCTTTCATTCTCTAAGCCTATAATTTTTCAACTTGAAGCACAAATGTGATTTCTAGATGAAATCATGCTTCTACCAGCTAGGGTAGGTCTTGCACTGTCGAAACCAGTCCCAGATATTGAGGGTTTTCGTCCTCAACTCCGATTATCAGACTTCCTTGCGAAAAACTAGCAGCATCTCCTTAAGCAGCCAAAACATCCATGAGCAAATGAGGTTTCAAATGAGCTTTTAAAAGCTTCAACAGCAAATTGGGGCGACCAAGCATGAAGCAACCCTAAAACCTTCCTTAAATCCACGCCTAAAGGAAAAGCTTTATAATTTTATTTTAATTTTTGCCTCCAACCTTAGCCTAGGCAACCATCTCTTATTTAGCATTCAGAAACGCTTTTGATGCTTTTAAACCAACTTTAAGTTATCAGCGTAGGCGCCCAAGGTACTTTTCCATGTCCCCCTTACCCTCAACATTAAATTATAAAGTAACTTTATAATAACTTATTTTCGAAGGGGAAAAGCAAATATTTAAATATTACAACCATAGAAACTAATGCCACAATTGAAAATGCTGCTGAGAGAGAGACCTGACCAGGTCCCAAAATAGACTTACTATTTTTAGAAAGTACTAAAAATTAGCAAGTAGTACCCAAGACTCAAGCCGAAGAGAAATTGAGATGCTCAAAGGGCTCACTGAAGATTGAAGCCCATTACTAGACGCCTTGCTAAGAATAGCACTTACTAAAAATAGTAAGTGTATCAAAATCCGACTTATCCGAAAGAGGACATCGGAAATGGGGACATTACAGAACATCCTTTGATAAGGGCGGTTTATCCTTGTACTTCGGATTCAACCAAATATATCTAGTGGTGTGAGCAACCCTTTTAACAATAGAAAAGCCCTCTTTATTTTTCGATGGAGATTTTAACTATCTCCCATGCCCCTTCGAAATAAAGCCCTCCACCTTTGCAAAGGTTTTCAAAACACTGTGGGAGAGTGCCTGTCTTAGTTTGAGCTCCTATCAGCCCACTTTTCTTTATCATTTCTGTCCAACCCTAACAAATTAGAAGTATCCCTTTCCGAAGGATTTTGGCCATCATCAACAACTGAAACCTTTTGTGTATTGATATTTAACTCTCAAAAGATCTCTTACACCTTTTGGGAGGGGGAAGTTCTCATACCCATTAACTCCTTTATCCTGGCTCAAAGAGGGGGGAGAATTGAAGATTGGGTATTATCTACCAAAGAATGAAGTTGAACATTCTAAGGAGTTTCAAAACTTCTTTGATTTGATAGTCCCACCCCTTTGGAACTAACATTATGTTAATAAGTGGGTTTTTCTCTTGAAGTTACCTCATTATGAGTGGAATTGCTCACCTTTTCATCACTGTTATCTGGAATAGCGGCAGAATAACTACATATTCAACCTGATCAGGAGTAGGATTGGAGTTAACTTCTGTCAGCATCTGAGGATCATTACCCAAAGTTTACCATTCTTGTTAATATCCATTATCTCTTCACTAGGTTTTTGAGCCAAGCCTTCATTAATCCCTATTTCATTAGGGTTTCTTTTTAAATTTTGAATAGAGGGAAGTTTTCTCTAATATGCCTATCTTTCTTGCAGAGAAAACAAGAATTGAACTACCAAGTCTATCAATTTTGCATGAAAAAGCTATACCATCAAACGCAAGACAAACATTCAGGAAACCAAGAAAACAGTTTAAGAGAAAAGACAGTATAAGAGAAACTAGAACTCTCATATTCATGAGGCAAGGAGGACCTTGTTTCCTTAACTTTAATAACTTCCTCTAAAGGTTTCAGCAGATGAAGAAACATATACGGGGAGGTGCATTACAAATTTCTATCCACTGATGAGCTGACTATAAAACAACTTACTCTGGATTAAACACGGGGTCCTAAGGAAAGGCCCTGAACATATACTGCTCAACATGCCAGAAGTTCTTAGCAACAACTCTCTTTTGTTTCAGGAGTGAGGCAAACTAAGAAATACTGGCACCAGCCTGTGTTCTTCCTTATCTAAGACTGACTGCATAGCTTCATTGAGTACCAAAGAGATTGAAGGAGGAGGCTCGCCTTGTTTACCAGCTGCTTCACCTGATGGTTTGAAGGACCTTCCAATTTCAATCTGAACTCAGTACCTTCCAAATCTTCTACAGAATGATAATTTACCAATGGCTGCTTGAAAGTTTCCTCGTTTTCTAACTAACGTTTTTTCTTTGTTTTCCCCAGGATTCACCACCTGATTTTCTGCCATTTCATGTTAAGTCAAACAAAAACTTACCAAAGAGCAACTCACTACAAGGGAGTACTGAAATGAGTACTAAAGGAGGACAGATGACATGCTTTGCCCAGCTGAAAAACATTAATAAAATCCACGGCCAAAAAGTAAACACATAAATTATCCAAAAGGTACTAAATGCAAACCAAACAAGAAGCAAAGGTAAACAAAAAAAACTAATAGCAGCCTATGGAATAGAAAATTTCAGAGAACATAATATGAGATGTAATGGTTTAATTTTGCAAAAAGAGCAAAACAAAACAGATATGCTGTCTGGCATAGAACTTTATATATTTTGTATTTAGGAGTGTTTTATTCTCAGTGTACCAAATAGCAATGTTCTCATGGGATAAATCGTGCAGTTTTATGGGGTTCTGACATCTCAGGCCTCACTATTGTCTGCATAATCAGAAAAATGATCAAAGCGAATACTTGAGAGTATTAAGAATAATTACTATAGATATAGAAGAATCGCGAACAAGATTGGATAAGGTTGGTTATTCAAATGTATGGGCAAGAAAAGCAATCCAAAGGAAGGGAAATGATAACTACAGGTGCTTTGAGTAAAATATTAAAATTTTGAAGTTATTGAATCTTTAAATATAAAGTCAAAAAATTTAAAAAATAATTACAAAAATATCATCTAATGCAAGCGGGGGCTCTAAAATTGGATAACATTAATACCTACATAATGAGTGTGTGTGTGTGGGGGGTGCGTAGCTGGGAGAGCTGAGGCTGAGGGTGTGAGTATGTGGCTGTGCATGCACCCACACGCTCATGTTTATATATCTTAAGAGGCAAACCAATGAGATCGGTATCTCTCATAAAGTGAAAAAGGTCTTTGGTAATGCAACAGGATTGTGGTAGTGTATAAGCACAAAAGGGGTATTGAGTCACCTTTAGAACTCCTGGACCTGATAAAAGCCTGGGATATTACATTTAAATCTAGTAGTATCTTTCCAGAAAAGCTGTCCAATTTCTCACAGGGCCATGAATAGGAGACATTCTGTTAGGAGTGATGAGTAGGTGGTGAAGTTCAACCCGTCTTTGGGGTATAGGAAGATTCAAACCTCGAGGGCATTATAGCATTTGCATTATTTTGTATCCAGGCTATAAACATTTTTTAGATGATTTCTATAGTCTAATTTAGTTAAAAGAAACCAAATATGAAATGATAAAATTGATGAAGGTTGCCTATCCTGATCTTGCAATTGAAAGCCATATTTAAAATTGTTAAGGAGTAGCAGAGAAAATAATTAAGGAACTGAAACATAAAAGTCTAAAGAAAGAAAAACAGTCGAGTCCTATCATCAAGAGGCGCTAAGCAAAGTAATCAAGGAAATGCCCTTGAGTAGTTTGCACGGTCAATCTTGCAATTGGAGACATCATGAAAATTGGTTACACTAATTGCTTACAATGTAGAATCTAAAGAGACGGTAGACCACATTGAACAAAATCGGGAAGCGGGAAATTTAGTTTATTTTTGACTATAATAAATTATTATTGTTGAGTTCTTAGAAGTAGAGTGATTGGATAAATGATGCAATTGTGGATAACTTGTTTGAAAGACTTAACGCAAATGGTGATTGATCAATGTTAGGGCTGTGAAGATCATTATACATTGTTAAGGCCAAAATTTGAAGAGGATTCTTGTGTTACTTAGGTGTGGACTTGTTACTTGGCCTAGTGTGGGTCAAGTTGGAAGTTTGAAAAGTTGGGAAGAACAGTTTTGTGGTCTCAAATTGAAGCTGTGTGGGACCCATTATGTCTAGGGATTGACACCAGGATCTGTCTCCAAATTACATTATCATGTTTTATAGGCAAGTTCATTTATAAATTATATCAGTAGTCTAAATTTTTTCTTTGAATCCTATAGAGGAGTAGCCTATCATCTTAGTATTATTTTAGGTTTTCAATTTTGATTGATACAAAAAGAAAGAAAAATGCTAGCACTTGGAAAGTTCCTTTTCATACGGTTTCCAGTTTTAAAACCCTAACATTTAGATTACAGATGTTAAGCTGAAATACTGTTGAACTACCTCTTTCTAAAGTTAAGCTCCTTTCAATCTCTTTGGAGATTTATTTCAGTAAAGATGAGGACTAACATTTTTCTTCGTTGATGTAGTATACTGGGGTGATGTTGTTCGAGGACATGGCCTCATTGTTTGTGACTCCATATATTCTCATTTTCCTACTACCAAAGGTGCTCATTTCAAGCCTATTATGTTTGCATTTAGAAAAACATCTTGACAAAGATGGATCTGTGGGGTTTTTATCTATCAATTCATGATTTTTGTTAAATTTGATGATCTCTAAACCCCATGTGCAGCAAGTGGATGCTATTTTGCAATTCATACAGGATTTCACTGTGAATGTAGAAGGTGTGGGAGATGTCTGCAGGTATGTTTTTGGTCCTGTTTTCTGAGGTTCTGATTGTGTCACCTTCAAATAGATTGCATTTGCATTCCATGTTTCCTTTTTGATCAAAGTGGTAACTTTGGTCAGCATAAGACCATTATATTTAAAAATCTAATCTTGGAAAATGATTTGGCAGTTTAAGCATTTTTGATTTTGGACTTCACGGAAACAGCAATTATGGATCACCGTGTAATACATCTAAAGACCGCAGGAGCGGTCAAGGAAAAATGGAAAAGTCATTCCTGAGGTCTGTTTCTTTTTGCATTTTCTATTTGAATGGGAAAAGCGGTAAATATATATAATTATTTTGTTTCAGTGACTTTTTAATTGTGAGCACTGTAGGATATGGACAGAATTATGTGTTTATCTTTTAGAGATTATTTCTCATGTGTTGTTTGGTGTCACCAGTTTCAAGAGCAGCTACCCCAGCTGGGAGCCAAATGCTCAGGGCAAGCAGTTCCTAGATACTCTTATGGATTTCCGACAACAAGAACAAGACAGGCAAGCAATACAGATGTATTCACCTGATCGTATTTCACAAAAAATGCCGTCAATGAGGGGTTTGGGGAGTGGGTACAGTTCAGGCTTAAGGGAAGGGGTTCCACATAGGTCGCCTCTGCCTCGACCTCATTCTGCGGAAGTTCAGACTGGTCAGTTGGATCAGCCTTGGACTAGTGATATGGAACAAAAGGATCATCTCTACTGGCTCGATCGGTATTACACTTTACAGTCACTTTATGCATCAGATGTGAGGGAGAATCAAGATTCTTTGGATGCATTGCAACACAACTTTCTTGCACCCCATACTTCGGGTAGACAACTGATGGGTCAGAGAGAATCTACTGGATTTTTTGGGGATGATAGAGTTGGAAATCATATGGAGGCCTCAACCTCAAGTGCTTTTCAGGATAGTATGTTTCGACAGGGCACTGTTAGGCAGGCAGGACACATGGGTGAAAGCACCCGGTGGTGGGCAAGAAGAGGGTCTCAGTCAATTCGTGGTTATGAAAGCTTTAGGGAGCCTCCTCTGTTTAGTGGTGGTCAGTTGGAAGGTACCATCGATGAGCCATCTTATGGTAGTGACAAAGAGCAAGGCATGGCATCAGGCATGGAACAATCTTCTGCTGTATATGCGAGTGATCTCATGAAAGAATCTTCTGCCTCATACACAAGTGATTTCATTGATAAAAATATAAATGCATTGCATTTTCCTTACAATAATGAAGGCCGGGACACGATATGGGCAATGAAGGAATCTTCTGGTTCTTATGGAAATGATTTTCCTGATGATAACAGTGGTCTTCTTTTTTGTGACATGCCTGGACGCCCAGTTCATACCTCCCAAGAGAGGATGAGGCCTGAGAGCAAAGAGGATAAGGAAGAATGAGTTAGTTTTCATGCCCATTTGAATTTTCTCCAAGATGCTTGATTATTTTTTACCATGAGATTCAGTTTTTCTGATTATTTCTTCTTATTTCTCGTTTTGTGAATGTTTTGTCTTTCTACAGAGCATAAAATTGTTCTTACATCATTTCATTCTAGAAGGGAGCTGTTTCACTGTTTTGGGATGGTAATTTCAAGAAATTTCTTCAAAGAGTTAACACATTGATTGATGGGTTTTCTGATGGAGAACATCTCATTGAAAGATTTAATGTCTCGGGTCACAGCTACTCATTATGTACACAAAAAACATTGCACCCAGAAGTTGCAGCACTTGTACTCTTTGTATATAAATCATGATAGATTTTGTTGATTGGTGCTGAATGTTTTGTTAGATGCTTTAAGAGAAAGCATCTAAATGGTTATCATTTTGATAATGTAAAGTTGTCGGCTTTTAGGCCTTCATTGATCAATTGGATTTTTCCAGTTAAAACAGCGATTTGATTGACTTATTCTAGCAGTATTTTTTCTGCCTGGAAGTAAAAGAATGATGCATCAGATAAGAAATCAATATCACCAGTTGACTGACAAGCAAATGATCCGACATCAGAGAAAAGCTTGTTCTCATGCTTTACCAATATTCTTTACAACAGAAGAAATGATTATTTATTTGTTTCTGTAGATAAAGGCCAAGAGCTCTTGGGAATAACGAAATGTAGTCATGTTCACTGCCGATCTAGTTTTCTGGCACGAAACATTCCATGAGTCCGGAATGCATTCATATCTTACTGTTGCCACTGAAGTGTTCTGAACCTACCTTTGAAGCATAAAGAAATTGATTTTTGATGCTTTAATGTCAGCAACGCATGGAGATGGTGTACAGTTTATGAAAAATATTGATCTTCTTTTATTTGGTTATTATTTAGCATCTTTATAGGGAGAACTTTTTTTATTGATGATTTGATGACATTCCTTGTGATCTTCCATGTAATGTTTGGAAGACAATTTTTTTGACCTTATTATGCAATATTGCAACATACGAACTTTTGAGGACAATAATAGCGGGAGAAACAGATGGTCTGATTATCTCGTGTGCTGCTATTAATTGATCAGTTATAAGCGTCTACTTTATAAAAAGTGGAAGTCTCAAATATAAGTAAAATTTAAAACTAAATATTGCTAACATTGTGTCCAACATGGCATTAATATACATTTTTTGGGTAAATAAGTAGGTCAATCTTTTTAATCCAGGTAATTAAGGGGCTTTCTATTCACCAGAGAGAACTTAGTTCTTTTTCTTAGTGACTTAACATTTCAGCAAGTCAACCTAACTCAATGAAGTATGTACTCATAGATATTATCTTATCTGACTCTTATAAACAATGCATTGCTTTCAGAGATCAAAGTCAAAGGGCCATTTTTAATGGGGAGCCCAAAGTGGGGGCCTGTCTTTCTTAGGACAATATTTGTATTTCATAGGCAATGAATCTCAAATATTTAGAGTGCGGTGGAACTACATCAGTTATTTTCTCACGATAAACCTTTCCTTAAAAATATTGTCTAGTATGACGTGGTACCCATTTTGTTCTTGGCATGACAATATATGGTCTTTTAGGCCGAGAGTCTCAAATATTTAGAATGGAGAGATAGTCTGTTCAGCATTTGGCCAACAAATATTGTCAATGATGCCTTGTAGGTTGAAGGTTAAAGTTTTATTTTTGAATGTTATTGTGTAGTCCGCTACGTGTGTTTTGTACTTACAAGAGTTAATAGGTATCTTTTTTTAGATGCCACTAACATTAGGAACCAGTGGTTTTGTAAAACATAGAGGTAAAGTAATACTTGTTGTTGCCCTACTATGCACGAATAACCGGAAGAATTGGGTACTTTAGAAGTTAAAAAAAAACTTTTCTTGGGACATCTGGTAAGAAACAACTCAAGGGAGTTGGTAATCTGTGTAAGGGTGGAGATTCATCGTGTTTTAATGCTTAGTCTCGTGATTTGCTTGGGATGCTTAGCAAAGGTTTTCCTTAATGATTGGGTCGACAAACATTTGGGTTTTCTGGTTAGTTGGCTAGGGAGATTGGATATTTATGTGTTGTATATAACTGGGAAAGGGAGCGTTATAGTGTTTGTTAATTAGAACCAGAGATTTAATAAAATTGAGATACGGATAGGTGAAGTAATGAAGATGCTAGATTCTAGAGTCAAACTCTTGAAGGATTGTAACTGATTTTCCTACGTAATAAAATATATAATAGTCATGTATTTTTTAGGTATTACTTTTTGAAAAAAAAAAACAAGCACATTAAATTGGGAGAAGTGGAAGGATATGGTTAAGGTTTGTGGTGTATTATTTGAGAAATTTGCAAGATATATGTGGTATGTCAAGAATTTAGCAATATCATTTTTTTTTCTTTTCGATTTTATAGTGCTTAGTTGTAGTATGTGTCTACTTTAGTATGCAAATAGAAGGTAAAGCCATATGGTTGTTTGGATTTTGTAAACTTGATTGTTGTTGCTGGATTTGAATAGTTAAAAGAAGTTTGCTTCAAATAATGCAGATGGATTTTACTCTATAATGATATTTTCTGGGGATGTTAAAAAAATCAAATTTTAATAAAGCTTTGCAGGTAGAAGTATACAATGATTTGAATATTGTCAAAAATATTCACCGTTCTTTAATCTGCATGTATATCAAGATGTATAAATTAGTTAATTGATGGACAAATAGACATTTTTATTTACGCAAAAATAAAATGTACAAGGAGGTTGAGGGCAGAAACTCCGAAACAAAACAAAGGAAAAGATGGGATACTAAATATCTCTTACTGACAAGCTATGAAAGTAGAACAACGCCAGCAAATTGTTCTCTTTGTAATATAATAGCAAAGAAACTAGATGCATTTCCATGCTAGTAGTTAAAAGGCAAATTTGTACACTATCAAATGGTAAAATTACTCACCTTCTAGGTGGGCAGGTTGTGGATGTCTTGTGTTATTTCATGTTTTTTTTTTGATTAGGTAAGAAGAAGTTTTCTATTGATATAAAAAAAAGATACACTGTTCAAGCCTGACCTGGGTGACCATTAGCATTATGCTTACAAAAACACAACAAAAAGCCTTGTTATAGGCAGCTCCCATATAGCACCACTAACCTACTATAGACCATATTGATTATACCACCGCTTGGACAAGGCCGAAACAATTGGCTATGGCAAAGTAAACCCCAACAAAAAACTTTCCCTAAGAAGCAACTATTAGAAACACACCCAACCCAAACCCAGATCACCAAACATTTTGCTGCACAAATACTTGGAATTCCCGCTTCCATGCCAAATCTGCTCCCTGGACCATATGAAATTTCTTCCTCAGAAATTCCACTCCAATGCTCGCCAATCTCCCATGCTCCAACAAGTTGAACCTTGTCACGTCTAGCAGAGAAGGATAGTAGTTTACCAATGCCTCTGGATCATTAAGCAAGTGAAGGTCCTTCGAGCATGGAATGCCCTTCCCTAGATGCATTGCGGCTAAGGCCCTATCTAGCCCTACCAACATGTCCTTCTAGAACAAATGCCTCATGATCACCCTGGCTTCTGCTTTAGGCACCCCAACGTCCAATAAACTGACCAGAACTTGAGAGGAGACGTCAGAGTCCAACTTGTAACCTTTTGCTTCCTCCATAAAATTCTTCCCCATTACACATTTTATGGCCGCAAATACTAGGTGATCCAGATGGCGGATAAGATGCTGATGTCGAAGAGTTGTTATCTTTCCCTTGAACGCAATCTGTCACTTCAAGCCCTTCAGTTGCACAAGAGTAACCATACCACCCATCTCCAATTCTTTGGCAGAGACTAATAGAACGAACCTACTCATGGCTTTTGGAAAGCGCTAGAAACCAAATGAAAACACTATGATTAAATGCTACTAATGTCGTGCCCTGCAATTATTACTAGAAAGGCTGGCAAAGCGTCCTCGAAAGGATGTCACAATCTTACTTTGCTGGTGAGTAATGATGAAAATAACAAAGTCTAGACTCTTCCCACCAAGCACGTGTTACCTCTTTTTCAAATGTCGCCACCTTGCCATCTATATGCCACCCGACTCGCCTGCCATGAGATAGGAGATGAGAAAAGATGCAAACCCTGACCTTTCCAATGTGTCTGCCACTTCACCCGTCCTGGTGAAGTGGTGCCCTCCCAACCGCCCACTACTCTATGTTGAAGTTGTTATCTCCTAATTTAGTGATGATTACAAATGAGTAGTAGCATGGAAGTAGGAAAATAATCTCTCTGAAACTTTGAAGAACTTGTGGAAAAATCCAAATTCTTAGAGGAATATATCATATCCAAAGTCTGTCTTGGTCATTTCTACTCCACTATATCAGAAGAAGCCATGATGTTTGTGAACAATACTTTTCGTTTTAATTAAGTGGCAGTAAGGGGAGATTATAATGTCATGAGTATTCACAAGAACCTATTTAACCAATATAATTATTAAAATAAAATTATTAGATAGGAATATATAAAAAAATCATTGTGAATATAAAGCAAACAATTATCTAACACATAATTTATTGTAGAAAAAACTTACAAGAAACAATCTTATAAATGTTTGCAAAAGCTACATTAAACCAATAACAATATCTAAGGATGCTATCAAATGACCGATATGCACAAATATTTATAGCTTTATTATTGACTATTTATATTTATGTCTCTTGGTCATTTGATATTACCTTTAAATGTTGCAACTAGATTTCAAGAACTTTATGACAATATTTTAAGAGATTTTTGTTGAATTTATAAGAAAGAAGCAACTTTGAAAGTATTTTAATTTATTAACATTGATAATAATTTCTAAACATACTAGTGAAACAAAAATATTAATCTTAAGGATGACTAATCTTAATTTTTTTTTAAAACATATAGAATGTGATAGTTAAGTCTAATATTTATTTGGTGAGAATTTCAAATTTAGGTGTAATTGTCATTAGAATCATTTTCTTAATTGAGATGATTTAGAAATGACATTATAGATCACTTAGATTTTTTGTGCTTTTTATCTAATTTTAATATGTGAAATTATGTTTACCTATGTTTATGGATGAAAATATTTTTGACATTGTCTTGTATGAGTGCTTCAACTATAGAGTTATTTATGGTTATTTTAGCCTAATTAAAAACCTTCCACTAAGATATTTCTAGATGGAGATTGGACAAAGTTTGAAGTAAGCATATTCTACTTATGCATGACTTCTTTGTTGGCAGTCGTAGATTTTTTAATATCTTGTAATGTCGTACCTTGAAAAAAGTGACTTTGATTCAATTACATCTTATTCTCCTCAATTGATGAACATGCATAAAAGAAAGATCTAATTACACTTTCTAACTTGGCCACCTAGTGGTGTAGCATGAATAAATGAAAGATGTAGATTTGTAGTCCAACAAGGTTTGTGCAATTTGAAACAAACATATTTAAAAACACTATCTTACTCATCTCTACAAGATAATATAATAGTAAAAAAAGAGCTAAAGAATAGCTACAAATGACCACACTACTCATTGTAGTTATGAAAAAAATGGCATTGTAGGTTTATAACATTACAATACAAAAAAAACACTGTCTCATTTGCTCAGGGATCCTTAAACCTATTATTGAACTCTTAAAGAGATTCATTTGACTCCTTTATAATGTTTGTACTCGTTGATTATAAACTTGGGTCAATTCGATTCCCATATTGCTTCTTGAAAATATCTTAGAAATTATTCCAAGTAACACTGCTATATGGTGGGAGACTTTTATACCATTCTCTAGCATTTTCATCTAGTGACTACACAAAGAGATTCATCATGACATTCTCATCCATAATGTCAAAATCATCTATGATCTTGATGAATGTTCTTAGATGTTCTTTTTCGGAAGTAGTGTTATTTCTTTGAAATTGTGGGAGCTTGCATCTCACTGCATTTGTCATAGGGTTGGGATATCTAGAGATACCATCAAAGCCAATTTTTTGTACCTATCTAAGGCTAAAGGGTGCCTTAGAAGATCATGTCTCATTATTTTTAGGGACTCTAGGTACTTCTATTCTAGCACTAGGATTCCTCATATTTCTTCTTTTGTAACCTAGGTTTCTTTGGTTTGGAACTTGGTTTGGCACTCCATTCTAAGACCTCTTAGTTGCTCTAAGCCTAGCAATAATGGAGTTCTACCACTTGTTGCTCAATTTCATGGTCAGATGCGATATGTTTGTTTCCCTCCACTTTAGGTTGAACATATTCTTACTCTACTTTTGTCTCATATAACCTTTGCTCTTCAATAATTATCTCATCTCTTTAGTTTACAAGGTTTTTGGGCCTCAAGGTTATTTCTATTAGTGGGGTTACTAGTCTATAATGAAGCCTAGGGTATATAGAAATAGGATTATGACAAAGTCTATGCTCTACATTATTCAATCATGTTCTCTCATCACCCTCTTCCTTTTCATTAACTAACCTTTTGAAATGAGAACCACATGCCTCATTATTGATTAATAATCTACTAGATTCATAACTTATATCAACTAGGTGCTTAGTTTGTAAAGATGTACTTGCTTCTAAGTTATTTTTGCGATGTCCAAGAAAAATACCTATGTCTCTCATTCTCCATCATGTGCTTCTTTTGGTTTCCAACTCAAGAGTCAATTTTGTATTAGTATTATTCTTAATAAAATACCTTTTGTCATCCATATCAATTGTGTTTGAGTTCTTTCACAGAGTCACCACTTGACAAAGTGGAAAAATTAATAGATAAATCGTTATTGTAAAATCCTAGAAGAAAGCCTTATTTGAAATGGAGACCTCATAATTGTAAGGATTTCACAAAGGGTTCACACAATTATGCAATAGTGATCTAAATTTGCTCAAATAATCCAAAGTATAAAAAAATAGTGATCATAAAAGTGATTTCTATTCAATTTCAACACAAATTCAAAGGAATTTTATATTGGTTATTATTTTCTTATGTTATTTAGAATTTCAAAGATTATTTCAAAACACTTTGAAAATATGAGACTTCATGCTTGATGATCTTTCAATAAACCTTGCAGAAGTAAATATCAACAAACATTAATGAATTTTATAAACCATTTACTTCCTTGCAACACTAGACTAAAACCTTTCTGAAATTAAGGCCTTGGCAACAAAGCCAATCTACTAGTTTTTTTCTTGTTAGGGACTTGTTGGTAAACAATTTTTTTTGGAATGCTTTGTTGAAATTAGTTAAACTTGCCTAATGGAGAACAAAAAACGTTCACAACAATTGGAGAAATCACCATTGGATCAGTTATTTTCCTTTACATTTGAGAGGGGTAACTTCTAAGGATATTTTAGTGACGAATCTTCGCCAATTGGCGAATAGTTCATATTGACCAATTCAAAATTGGTGAATACATTGCAACCAACAGGGTGGCCAAATCGCTTAGATTTTATGAATTATGGGTTAAATGCATTTGAATTCACCATCAATGTATTTTATGAGGCATATGTAATTAATAATTTTTCCATAACAAACTACGCGTTTCTAATGGTCTAATTAATATTTTTGCTTAGAATTTCGGAAGCATGTATTAAATCACCCACGTATTTTCCAATACTATTAAAAAAACATTGTGTATTAGGACACATTTTACCAACAAAATCAAATATTCATTGTGTGTGAGGATCCATTTCGCCAATAACATTTAAAAATAATTGCGTATGAGGACCCATTTCACCAAGAACATCAAAAAATAATTACGTATGAGAACCCATTTTGTCAATACTATTATAACTCTATGCTAGTCGTAGGTCCATAATTTCCTTGAACATTATAATGTATGTGTTGTACAGGTTTGATTCACCCAAAATTTAAATGTATCGTATAATCACATGCGATTTGCCAAATTTATACTATTGCATTTAAAAATCCTACAAAATTTTCCAAATATGGATTGATATAAATACAATTGAAATTGATTTATTTTTACACATTTTTTTCAATTCTGAACTTGTGAGCACTCAATTCAGATCGTAGGCAAGTTACAACTACACACATTGTTGCAGTAGTGAATAACGAGCCAATGAAAACCTAAAGGTAAGTGATCATTTCTTCATAGTGTTATAAAATTATCTCTTTTCCATTCTTGCTTTATTATTACAAATGATATTGAGTAGGGAATGAGATACATCTAGGACCCAAGGATCTATATTCTATGATTCCTTTTTAAACAAGATATTTTTGGCAGCTTTTATTTTGTGAGAGATATTGAGCAAGAACAAGAGTAAGATTCCTCAAGGTGGTGAAGGGAGGCCATCAAAACACACAAAGCATAAAGTTAACATAATTTCATACTTTGACAATGTTTATGGTCTTTCAGATCAAGTACATCATCAACACTTGCACCAAATATTAATGAAGAAGATAATACCTCAGAGGAAGATGAAAATGAGTTAATTGAGTCGGATTGGGATGAAAATACTATAGAATATGGTCCAAGGGATACCCAACGTAGCTAGAATGAGTTAATTGAGACAAATGACAATGTTGACATTGTAGATGATGTTACTGCAAGGAAGGGGAAAAGAAAAGCCAAAGAAAAATTAGGGCACAAGTGGGATATGACAAGGAATTTTCAGATTGATTGGGTGTCAAAGTACCCATTCATTGAGCTAGTGGAGAATGCAAACAAAGTTGAACCTCCAACAAAATGAAAGTGTAAGATTTTTAGTTGGAAATATAAAAGGGACAAGAAGTTGCAACCAAAATTTGACACTATAGAAAAAGATATTGGTAAAGTTTATGAAAAAAAATCATAGACAAAAAGGAAAAATCAATGATTAGATGGAAATCAAAGGAAGAATGTCTTCATGTTAAGCATGCCATAGAATATGATAAGCATATGCAAAGAAAGGAGAAGCTTCCTGAATCTAGAGGTTTAATTCAATCTATATTTGAAATGATAATGATAGAAGAACAAATGACAAAAATTATTCAGTTGAGTGTTGTTTTTCATATTTTGACTAGAGGGCATTCTATGACAGACTACCCATAATATAATAATTTATTATCTTTTTTGGTTGTTTCTAACTTTCTTAGCACACATTGGTCAATAAACTATGGATGAGAATGGACAAGTTGTCTTATTGAGGTGAAAAATAAGATTTACATAAAAAAAAAGAGTCAACCTTTATTACATTATCTTTAGATGAAGTTATTGCGATAGATAATACTCCTTGGTTATGTATGCATGTGTATACTATACACAAACATGTCCGCCAACCTCATCTACTCCGTGTATATAAAATGAAGGAAAGTTCAACATTGCAAAATCTATTTGAGCTCGTTAAGAAATTTTTGAATAAAATTGGACGTATGAATGAATTCATAATTGCCAAAAATTTGGTGTGTGTAGGAGGTGATGGAGCTTCAGTAATGCAAGGTCATAAGAATGGTATTTGTGTAAAGTTACAAACTAATTTTTCACCATACATGATTTCCATTCACTGCATTTCCCACATAATGAATTTAGCATTTAAAATTGTAAGGAAGCTTCCTTTAGTATCAATAGTTGAAAATATAGTCCACGAGATCTACTCATACCCAAATAGTATGCGGAATTTTAAAATTTTGTTGAGGGAATAACTGAAAGAAACAAGCTTCTTAAAGATTTTGATACCATATGGATCTCCTTGCATGGACCAATGCAAAGAGTTTTTTCATAATCTTAATTTTTGATTGGAGTAATGCACAAACATCACCACACAATAGACAAAGCTCTTGACTTCTTACATAGGTTAAGAAATTTAGAGACACTCTTAGCTTTATCTAGTCTTCTCCCCATGGTGGAGGAAATGAACAATCTTGTGGAAAAATCTTAAGATAAAATATGTATATTGTAGAATATAGTAAACTATGTAAAATTACATGCATGACCCTCGATAATATATATCTATCAGAACATCCATTTGGAATTGGAATTCTGAAATTTAGAAGCTGGAAGTTAATTATAGATTTGAATAATCCTAATAATTTTTTGCAATTTAATGCAAGCAAGGAGTTATCTTTGTATGTGGATTTGAGATAAGAATGGAGTATTGTACGATGATACACTTTACCATCAAAATAGCTATTACAAAGGAAACTTTTAATGATATTGTTATTTTTGTAAGTACTACTTTGAAAGGTATTGCAAAATCTCTTTCCTCAGAGATTATAAAATGATTCCCTTGAGATAACTACTTGAATCCATGTCTATTGTGCATCCTCAATTTTGGGTCCACCATCTACCAAACGATTATCATAAGATGGTAACTACCTTGGCCAAACATTTTTTGAAAAGTTTAGAATTTAATGGATACAAAATAGAAGGAATTATAAGTGAAACTAAACTTGTAGAGCAATATGGCTATTTTGTAACAACTATGATTGAACAGTTTGACTCCTTGGAGAATTTTATGCAAGCGAGATCAATAACAAGGGTTTGGATATATAGTGTCAAAAACTGTCACCCTTAACAATTTTTCACACTATATTTTTCTCCTAAATTATTGAGCCTAACTGACTCCCTAATTTCCTAAATTATGCATTTCAGGGCCTATTTTTATCGTTTTTTGATAAATTGCAAGCAAATAACAAATACATTTATTTAATGCCTTGCCCTTGGCACTTAAAATCCTAAAAAATAAGGACAAGACTGGGTTGCCCATGGGCAGCTCTATCCCCCTATTTTACCTAGATCAAAATTCATATATGTCGATGTCGACATTTTAATATTTGAAATTTAAGTTGCAAAGGTTAGCTATCAAGATCTATTTTTTTGGAAATTAGCATAATTGCATATAAATACCTAGTTATTGCATCATTTTAAATTTATCTGGCACTATCTAGCAACAAGTGAACATTGAGATAAAGTCAAGAGCAAGTCAAGAGCAACATTTCAGAGTTTTATTGCAGAAATTCAAGATCCTAACATCATGTCAAATCCTATGTGAGTTTATGCATGTTTATGTTATCATTGTTTGTGAAGGCTAACACTTGTTGTAGATCTCTGAAGAAATTCAAGCATTCAAGCAAGCAAGATCCAAGACCTTGAAGTGATGTGCATGAATTCAGTCTTTAAGGAAGTCGTTGAAGGGTGGTGAGTTGTAGCACCTTGTTGATTCATCATTCCTTCTTATCATTTTTCTTTCCTATCATTGATATTGCCATTATGGAAGTGGAAACACTAACACGAGGTTTGACTAAGGCAAGCCCGTTAATGGAACAACATTTATTCTCTCTTTAAATGTGCAAGTTTCAATTTTGGAGAGGATTGAAGGAAGTTTGAAGATCATTTATTCATTATTGTATTCAAAGCCCTACATCTTGTCAACTCATGGAAACTCACCTACAAAATTATCCAACAATGATTTGACAAGTTTGCAAGCGGAAAAAAGATTCTTAGATCTGACATCAGAGGACTGCAAAAATAGAACATGACACCCCTATAATGACATAAACACCCTTAGGCAACTATGTCCTCCTATAGTGACTAAATTCAAATTTATATGACATGTACACAACACTATCCTTCTCAGATCTGCTTGCAAATTTCTTTTACAATCTGTCAATTGTCAGAAGCTTGCAATTTTCATATTAGGTCACACAGTCTAATTAGGTTAACCAAAGTATATCAATTCAAATCCATTCCCATACCCAAAAAGATGTAGATCTAGATTTGATTGGCTCACCTTCATGGTTGAAAGTCAATCTAATCACCTTGTTGATTTGTATTCTAATGTACCCTTGAAAAAGGAGCAAAATTAATCCTAGGTTTATATATTGAACTTAGGGTTCCCTTTTTTCTTTGATACATGATAACTTTAGGTTAGAATGAAATCTTGCATGATTCATTATCAAAATATTTTAAACTTGTTGATTTATGTCAAACCATGATATTGGGGTTGGTGGAGAATGGGAGAGTTTTTAGTACATTGGAGTTTTTGAAATCAAAGATAAGAAATAAACTAGACAAAAAATTGAGAATTTTTTTGAGGATGTATATAACAATTTACAATATCCAAAGTTTTCCTTTTGAAAGGGCACTCACAATCTGAAAGTCCATATTTGAAAGAAGAGGGTTGTGCAACACTTCAAAACTTAGTGAAAGTGGCATAAATGGAAATTATAGTGAATGTCGAGACACAATTATGTAGATGTATGTAGGGAAAAGAAAACAAAGACCAAACTGAATCTCATCATCAAAGTGAGGAATAGGAGGTGAATTAGAAAATTCAAGGAATTTAACAGTTACTAGATATTTATATTGTATTTCATGAATCATATTCAAAATTGTCGATGATATTTCATATTGTATTGCATGAATTAGATTGAATAAATTAATGTACTACTATTTTCCACTATTCCAATGTAGAATTTAAATTTTAAACACTGTTTTCAAATTGGTTAATTAGTTATTAACATATTTTTAATTTTCATTTATTAATTAACATATTATTACTAATTTTATATTTTCATTGTGTCAACTGATAAGTTCTACATGCACTCAATGGTTCAATCCAATGCTTAACAATAGTAGAATATACAACATTAACAATCGTTTAATGTGTATCTAGAAGTGGAAACCACTAACTTTTTTCAATTGAGCAAATAAATAATACAGTTTTTTTTGAATTGAGCAAATAAAATATAAATTATTTGAACACATAAATGAATTTGAGTTTTATAATATTTTTAAATGAAAAAATACATAGAGACAATGCAAAGTCTTGCTAAAAACCAACTCTGCACAGAGTTGAGTTGGAAACTCATATTATCAAATCATTCTATCAACTTCTATAGCATGCTCTAATGTCCATTTGATGGAAGTGCAATTTGTTCTAACTAATAGTATTTGACTTAAAAATTTGTTAACAATTCATAATTCAAATTGGAACATGACTTGAATGTTTCAATCAAAGTTGCATTCAAGGTCATCAATGGTTTGATGGAATCCAAATTTTTTGCCTCATTTGGGTTATGAGGAAATTGGTCCAAATCAATCTTCCTTGTATCATCCATCTTCTTTTTGAAAGCATCATTTCCAATGAATTGTTCTATTGTGTCAAAAGCCAAGGGCAAACCAAGCTTTGTCAAGTTATCTCCTTTTTATGCATCTTCATCTTTTTTGTAGCTCGATCCAAAAATTTCTTTGTTTCACATAATTTCAAACACATTTAAACAGTGTTCCACGGGGACGCGTCCCCCCCCCAATTTCAGCCTCCCCCCATCCCGGACATTTCAGAGACTTGGAGACGGCTGAGAAACGTCCCCCCGCCATCCCCCCATCGCCGCCAGGACTTTGGAAAACTCCGAGGAAATGACGGACTCTCCTGGACATCCCCGAGACGTCTCAGGGACTTCTAGCCGTCCCTCAAGCGTCTCAGAGACACCCAGGCGTCCCCTGCGGTGGGATGTCCAAAAAAGCAATTTTTTAAAAAAATTCTTTCAATTTTCTTGGAATGTAAGCCTTGGGCTGAACCCTATAGGCTTGTGGGACCCTTCTAAAATTCATAAGCTAAACAAAACACTCTCATTCTTCATTTTTTTGCTCGCATATGCCATTTGATGTTTTGCAACAGCTAGGTGAAGAAGAGGAAAACTAGTGAGAAGAGTGAGTGAAAGAGTAAGTTTGGGGATGATTAGAGGCCTCCCTTCACTACAGTTTTGCATTTTGTACTTATTTTGATATTAATGTATCATTATACTCATTGTAATCATCTTTATGATATGATATTATGATGTGACATGTCATATTTTCGATATTCATATAATAGAAATCTCAAATTCGACAATTTCATTTGTCAAATTTTAATATTTTATTTGATTAGTGATTACTAATAGTTTTCAAGTATTCAAAATGTTAGTATTTGCAATTTTACTAATTTGCCAAAGTTTAATTTGAATTTTTATTCTAAAACATCTTTTTATAACTAGTTTCAAGTACCATATGTATATCAACGCCGCCCCCCGTCACCCCCCCGCCGCCATCCCCCCGCCGTCGCCAAACTTAGACCCCTTGTCCCCTCATCCCCGAGACTTGTCCCGCACACGGAGACGCGTCCCCTTCAGGAAACTCCGTGGAACACTACTTTTAAATGATAGATGACACCTTTATTGAGGCATCAATCCAGTTAGGAATTCCTTTGGATATTAATTCATTGTCATTGGCTGATGCAGGGGCATTGACTAAATTTTTGGTTTTGTTTGATATTACAGGTTTGGTGTTGAAAATGTTGGTTTTCTTTTGCTTAGGCACTTCATTGAAAAAGTGTGGGACATTCAAGGGGAAGAAGTTTTTTGCTGCTTTGTGGACTTCAAAAAGTCCTTTGACACTATGCCTTGGGACAAACTTTGGAATAGAATGGAGGAACTTGGGATTCCTAATAAATTCAGGGTGGCTGTCCATAGGCTATATGAGCAGGTTAGAGCTAAAATCAGAACCAAAGATGGTATGTATGAGTGCTTTGGTAGTGACATTGGGGTCAAATAGGGTTGTCCCTTGTCTCCCACTTTGTTTGGGTTGTATATTGATAAGCTTGAAGATTGGTTAAACAAAATTGCTAGGGAGGGCATTCAATTTGATAGTTATGTGGAGAAGTTACTTTTATATGTGGATGACCTTATTCTAATTTCTAAAACGACCCTTGGTTTAAGAGAGCATTTAAAGGATCTTGAGCTCTTTTTTCAGGAGGTTGGGATGCAAGTGAACATTGGTAAAACCAAATTTATGGTTTTCTCTTTGAAAAGGAAGAAGCAACAAGTTGATTTTATTTTTGAGGGGAGTTCTTTAGAGGTGGTGGAAGAATACAAGTACTTGGGTATTTATTTTCACAATAGGCTCAGTTGGGAGACATGTAGAGTGAAAATGATTCAAGGTGGTTGGAGAGCTTCTTATTTGATGCAGAATAGGTGTAGGACAATAGAGTTATGGGATTGGAAGACCAAGAAAACCCTTTTTGGTCTGTTGGTTACGCCGATTGTCCTTTATGGTTGTGAAATTTGGGGAAGTAGCATGTCAAGCCACAAGTGGAGGCAGGTTGAAAGAATTCAAAAGAACTTAATCACTACTAGTATCAAATTCAAGGCTTTGGTTCCCTACAAGATTATTTTGGCTGAGGCTGGGATGTTTCCGATGGAGGCATCAGCGGTGATCCGCTTAATGAGTTATTTAAAAAAAGTTGAAAACATGGATATGCAACGTTAGCCGAAAATGGTTATTGAAGAGGAGCTAAACCATATGAAGAAGACTTGGATGAAAAAAAATAGCAATTGGTTGAGAAAATGGGACATTAAGTTACACGAATGTCCTAATACTAATGGGGAGATAAAAAAGTTTGTCTTCGAAAAGTTTAAAGTTGCTATGTGGGGTAGGCAGCTTGGTCGCAAAAAAGTACATTATATCAAAGAGTTCAACCCCATGTGGGAGCATGATGAAAAAGACTACCTAAGGGTCCCAATTAAAGGTAAGGTGAGGCTTCTCGTTGTGTAGCCAAGGACTGGATCTCATCATCTTAGATGTGAGACAAGTAGGTGGATTGTCCCCAAGGAAGAGTGGGAGCAAAGAACTTGTATTATTTGTAGCAAGGGGGTGGTTGAGACCGAATGTCACTTTATCTTCGAGTGTGTAGCTTATGAAGAAATTTGTATCCATTATGAGAGCAACTTGAAGATGGATAATCAAAATGAGCTCTTTAAAGAAGCAATGCTCCTTAAGACGACCAACTTCCTGTTCAAGATTCATAACAGAAAAAAAAACTTGGAAAGAAACCTGAAAATGGCTAAAGATGAAACTCTGGGTCCCATGGGTTGATGGTCTTGAGGATGATATTAAAATCATTCATTCATTCATTCATTTTGCCATTTCTCCTTTCTTCTCAGTGATAGGTGGCCATCTTTTGTTGGGAACAAAATGCTAAGTTGTGATTTTCCGTTGGCTAGCTGAAAGGAAGAAGTTACATTGTTTTTGGGGCGAGGGAACAGAGGCATGGAACCTTTTTTGTGATGGAGAGATGTGCGACCTAGGAAAAGTAGCGAAGGGGGTGAGTTTTGGAGATCGAGCTTGCCCATAGGGAGTTTGGAAAATGAATGCAAAATGGTGTAACAAGGGAAGGCATCGGAGTTGAAGCTGTTTGCAGATCAAACAGTAAGATAGGAATCTGGTATGGGCAAAAGGCAGCACACAGTTTGGAGGGATGCTGTGTTTGGCAGATTGAGCCATTAAAGGAATGAAAGAAGTAAATTAAATGATTCAAAAACCTCAGAGCTTTGTGGTGGCGTAGTAAGAATAGAGAACATCGCAAGTTTTGGGGGGTGAAACAAAAATGATGGAAGGACGATCGAAGAGAGATGTAGACTTTGGAGAGAGTTGGGGGACGATTTGAGCGGGGGAAGACAACGTGGAGGGCAGTTGCTGGTGTGTAACTAAAACGTGGGAATGGATTAATTTTTTTTCTTCTTCCCATCGTGCATTTTTGGATGGAGACTGCTAGGTTTCATATCGATTCAATGTTGCAAGAATTGATGAAGGAGGGTTGTGGAAAGAGGATGGACCGTTCTGAGGAAAGAGGAGACGAAAGTTGTTTTACGTTCTATAGATGTCCATGTCTTGCACTGTTTTTGAATACTCCAATCTTGATTTTTGGTTCTTAGTTTAAGGTTCAATTTAGTGTTTGTTTGTTTAATCCTTCAGGATTTGAATCAACCTGAAACGGTGTTTAATTTGAAGCCCCTAAATGTGGATCGAACCAAATTGGGTGCAATCTATTCTAAAACCAATGCATTGGATTATTTTTCTACTTGAGGATGGATACTGTCTTCATAGTATTAGTATCGATTCAAGTGTTTTGGAAAAATATACATTGATAATAACCTTTTAGCATTGCATGCTGTTTGAGTGTCAGACAGGGTGCCATCATTGGCTTTGTATACTATTTGTAAAATTTGATTTGCAATTTTCTCTCTTGAATTCACATTTCTGTTGTCAAAGCTTCCTATTATGTACTTTCAGAGAATCAATCAATTCAAACAATTCACACAAATAATCAATCCTCTGTATTATTTCCTTCCATATCTTTTGTTTCATATCCTTCATGATTGTTTTTCTACAAAATGTAGTTAACCTATTATGAGAAGACTTTATTTCATTTTTTGCTTCTCTCAATTGTACCTCAAATCTTTCATTGGTTTTTCTCTATTCCTCTAATTTTTATCCTCAATATTTTACTTTTTGTTTTTGTTCATCCAGGTTGACTTGTAATTTATTTGTTGAGGCATTGACTTTTGCGTGGTTCAGTTTTAATTTTTTTGAAGTGGCTTTTTCATCATATATTTTGATGCTCTCATATAACCTTTGCTTTAGTTCATTCAATTTCAATTTCACCTTTGTCTATTCATCCTCTTTGCTTGTATATGTAGATGTATACTTTTTACTCTTTTTTCTAATTCATTGCTTTTGTTATTTGCTGCTTTCCTCTTTGCTTTCTCATTTGATAGGTCTTACTATAGCTTTTATATTTGAATTTGTAACCTAATTTTGTCTCTCTTGATTTAGCAACATGATTTGTACACCACTTCATTGCTATTTTTTTGATACCTTAATTTTGTCAAAAAAATTCAATAGAGAAAAATCCATTTGGATACTACTCACCTCAAATTCAAAGTGATGCATTTGATTCTTTGATTTATTTTGAACTTTGGGAACAACCACCATGTACTCCATAGTTTTATATTTGGGTCAAATGTGGGTAATGCCTTGGTTGTTGTAGGCTCTGAAGTTACAATAGATATAATCTCTATCATTTATTTCCTTTGTTTTTTACACATTTTTAATATCTTTCTAAACTTACCGTTGTAATCAAAACTTGGGGCCACACACATAATCAAATGCTTGAATGGTGAAGGAGTACTTGCAGTGATGAAAACATCTCTAACTATGAGACTGAGGCTTAGGATTAGCCATTACTGTTGTAGTCATAGTAACAACTGGAGGGGTGCCTTTTGAAAATGGAAATAACTCCTTTAGGGTGGAAATTTAGGTAGTGGTATTGGTAGTTGGACTTGGACCTATGATAATCCTTTGCTTCTTTAGAATGCCTTGATCACTAGGTGTCTGTGTAGTATCTTCTACGGTTGGCCTCTTGTGTGTAATTTGTTGTTGTAGCATATGTTGACCACTACTAGTACTACTACTCATACCATCACCACTAGTGGTAGTGCTAGTTACACTAGATACTCCGCCATGTCTTGGTTGTGATTGTATCTGACCATGAGGATTTGAAATTGTAACAAAATGAATTGTTTCACCTATCCTTGTATGCCCTTGGTATTTTTTATCAGCTCCAATACCTTACAAATCACTAGGTTTTCTAGGGCCTACCTCTATTGGTGCCTAAATACCTTGTTCTTTGGACCCCAAACCGCCACCTTCATAACTCACTTTTTTTTTGCTATGGTTGATCTTGAAGCATATATTTTTTTATGGTCTCACTTAAACCACATTTGACTTTTGTTGCATATTGTACACTTTTTTTCTTCCCTATCATCATTAGATACATCATCAGTTTCCTAAGCTTTAGAGGGATGCTCTTTATTCCATAAATTGATAAACTCATCACCTTTTGGGATCTATTGAAACACTACACTAGTTTTTGGTTCACCTAGATCCTTCCTCATAAACCAAAAGGAAATAATTTTTGATGGTGTCCAATTTTCATTTGTACAAGCTCTTCTTAGAGAATCTAGTATTTTTACTGAAGTAGATGGTTGACCACCTTTTTTTATAAAAAATATCCCACCTCCTAATTGGATTATTTTCTTCTCTCTGTTGGTGCAATGCTATTATTTATATTGACAACTATTTAAAAGAAATATCTTTCTCAACAACAGTTTCCTCCATTAATTTTTTGGCCTCATCCCAAGAATTCTTGTTTTTCAATATTTTTAGCAAGGGTTTACTTTCATGTTGAATTCTACTTCCAGTTTTCTTATTGGCCACAATCCTTGATTTAATGCCATCACATGGGTCATACTGCCAATGAGAGTCAACATCATTTAAAAAAAATTTCATGTACCACAATGAATGATTTTCTCTTGAATGTGAACCCTCTACATGAAAAAGATAAAGAAAATGTAGTGTCAAAAAATGTACTCTACATTTTCATATTATATTTGCATCCCCTTAATTAATTAGACTTAATTAAGTCTCTAATTGACCCGATTATGTATTTAAAAGCCTAATTAATTTCATTATCTAAAAGAGGAACCTATATTAAACAATTACAAACACAGATTACACATCTTGGAAAACGTGTGACCTAGGTTTAGCACCTTGGACCCATTCGCCCAAGGGTGAATGGATTCCTCCTTAAGCTTAGGATCCCATTTTTTAATATGTTTTTGGTGGTATTTTTTATGATTCAAGTTCAAATTGCAATTTTCTACCTTTGATATTTAATTGTCAGTAAATTAGAAAATTACCTATAAATACAAGGTCTTTTTATCAAATTCAAATCCTAAGCAATCTAAGATTTCAAGAGATCAATCCTAAGAGCAAAGATTATTGCCAAGAGCAGATTTATCAGCCAATTGTTGCAACATTCAAGATCCTATCATGATGGCAAGGTTTATGTGTGTTCATGCATGTTTTTGGAGCTAACATTGTGATGTAGGTTTCAAGTTTTCAAGCATCAAATCAAGTATTGAATCAAGCATCCAATCAAGCCATTTCATGCAATATCTAATCCTTGGAGTGATGTGATACAATTAAATCCTCCAAGGGCAACCATTAAATGGTTTGGTGAGTTGCAACAAGCTAGTGTTCATTCATCATTCCTTCCATTTATGCTTTCATTTCATTGTCAAGGTTTAATGACCAAAGTAGGGTTTGACCAAGGTAAACCTTTATACATGAAAAATAAATACTTTTCTCCTATTTGTGTGTTTGTAGATTTATAGGTAGAGGAGTGAAGTTGTCAAGACACGGAAAATCATCTACACAATTTATTTTTGGTCTTCAAACAATAAAACCTGGAGAAATTAGAGCCTTAGATCCAACATTAGAGGACTGCAAAAAGAATTTTTAGAAAAGGATACGACACATTTTCTAGAATAAGACGCCTTATGACACTTTTGGAGTCAGGTACAAATCATCTTAACCTTCTTAGATCTGCTAATTAATGATTGTTTCTAATAGTATTATCATAATACTTTGCATTCCAAGTGGTAGATATCAGTTATTAGATCATTTATGCACTTTTATTCATCTCCCAAAAGTGCTTTTCAGTCATATATTAGGGTGTCCAAATTTGGATCCAAATTTGGATAAAGTGTCAAACAGTTTTTAGGACAAGATTTTCTGGGTTGATAGATATCATTTCGCAACCCCCAAATCTGCCTGCAAATTATATTTTTTGTTAGTATTATGCTTTAAATCTACATTTAAATTTTTACATTGCACAATTGAGCTCATTTATTATTTTTAGTTTATCTCCCCAAAGTGAATTTTAGTCATATTTTGCACTTTTCTGTCATAAGGAAGAAGAGATCACATAGTGTCTCAAAAATTAGATTTGACTCACCTTAAGGGTTGTAGGTCAATTCTAATCTCTTGTTGCACTATCCTTATTCCTAATGAAATCATAAAAGGTGGGTTTGTGAATAGGTGGACACCCCTTTTTGTGATTTTTGGCATAGGTCCCTCATTTCTAGGTCTTCCTATTTTGCATCTCCATCATTTTCCTATGTTTCAGAAAGAAATATGCTCTTCTTTTGCTAACTAAAAGTATATAGTTGATATGCACTCTCCATCTTCCATACATATTCTAATACAAAGCCCCTCTCTATCACATGCATTGGAAGTTTGTAGGCTCTACTCCTAATCCATAAAAACTTAGCACATTATATTCTTCCATGAAGTACCACTCATCCAATTATATTTCTGATCCAAATTGAATGCAATCTCTACAAGACTTAGGAAATCTAAGCATTGGAGTCTTTGTAATTGCTTGATACAATGGAGCCAAAAATTTGTATACAAAATGATTGTAGTTCAGGACTTCGAGTATCATGCATCCTTATCTTAGTGGTCCAATCATATACTGGAGCCATTTTTTCCCCTTAGCATTCCTATAGGTCTGAATATAAAGCTTGTTGGCTAGAAACATTCCACCAAATTTGACTATAAATAAATAGCACAAGTAGGTTATGAACCTAAACATCTTTGTGAAACCTCCTTTAATCATTAAAAAATGTTTCTACGTGGATTCTACAACATGCTCAACAAATTCATATTTGACAAGTGGAATAACATAATGAATATTATATACAATTTCAAGGAGGCTTACACCCACTTCCAATTGTTATCATATCCAAAGAAAAATGCTAGTATGAAAATAGTATCTTGAGCCCATAGTTTAAAAATATCAATTTTATAAGGAGGCTTATGATTATATTTGAATAAGTTACTATCCACTATTATACTTTTTAGAAAATTTTTGGACTATTGATGAATTGCTTCATAGTTATTAGCAAGGTTTTCTAGGTCAATGTGGACATTTCAATTTTTTTTGGCTATAAACTCCAATACATTTCCAAATTCTTCTGTAGTAATGGGTAACATTTATTCTTTTCTATCTTTATTGAAAATTACTTTTTTGTTATCATCATAATTGTGAATGCAAACCATGATAAATATTGGGCACAAAAAAACCTCAGGTGACATCATGCATCCTAATCCAACTACCCATAGTGCAATGACTTTATTAATTGACATTGTTTTACTATTGGTAGTTTTCATTTCGATTGCAACCTTATTCTCACATGAAAATATAAGTTTTGAGTTTAACCTACCATAGATTACAAGATCATAAATATCATGGTATTCATCTGTGAAACCTAAGGTTTTAAGTAGTTTGACATAGTCTATTTTTTATTTGCTTTGCCTTTCCCAATAGATGGAATAGTAGTGATGGTAGACATGCTTGTAAAATCTCAACCCTAACTCCAAGATTGAAAAATTAAGAAATGATGGAATGTAGGATTTGTTGGAATTGTTGCCTCAATCTCACAAGCTGAAACCTCTGAGAAAGCATGGTCGCTGTGACATTCCTGTTGTCTGGCCGACTGGCAGTTCAGTAACCTTGTGTTTTGCTCTTGTCGCTGTGACTTTGCTTCTGTCTTGCCGAAGGAGCCTATCGCTATGATTTGGTCTCACCGATGGACACTCCAAGTAACTTAAGGGTCTTGGTGTGAAGTTTCAATGATGAAGGATTGTCTTGGCGACAATGTAACACTCGAAGACATCGGGGAGACCCTTGGCCGAAAGGCTTGTTTTGATATGATGTCTCATCGAATATTGGAAGTCTCACCGACAACACATGGGGTCATCGGTTTAGTGTGACTCTTGGCAAATAGTGGTTTCGGGATAACATGGAAACCTCAGTAAGAAGTCTTGCTGAAGGTTGATTCTCTTGCCGACAGTGGAACACATCGGTATGACTTGAAGGCTTCGCTATGAAGTCTTGGCGATAGGCGTTTGTCTCACCAACGGTGTGGGATGCGTTCGACATGACTCTTAGCGAAAGGTGGGCTTGGGGTAACCTAGAGACTTCGACGTGAAGTGTTGGCGACAGGTGTTGGTCTCGCTGATAGCTGTGTGACTTCGGTGTAACATGAAGCTCGGTGTGATGTCTTGGTGAAAGATGATAGTCTTGCCAATGAGAACAATCACGTCTATGACTTGAAGACCTTGGTATAACCTCTTGGTGACAGTTGGATGTCTTAGCGATAGAGTTGGCAGATGAGTTCAACTGGAGGTCGATGAGAGGACTCGCCAATCATGCCAATGAGGAGACTCTTGCTGATAGATGGATGCCGATATGAATACAATGGGTTTTGGTATGACTTGAAGGCTCGATGTGATCTCCTGGCGATAGTGATAGTCTCATCGATGTGCATGCTGAGGTTGATGAAACTTGTAAGCTCGGTGAAACCTCTTGCCGATGGAGAGGACTCTTGGCGACAACATGTAAACGGGTCTTGTGGCATCAGGGAGACACTTCTTGTGTCTCACTGACATGCGACACAAAGTTGATCGTTGTTGACTGAGTGAAGACTGTCCGACGTGGTGCAATGTGGACCAATCAGAGAAAGCAAAATGTGAACCGTTTCTGTGTGGAAGTTGGAAAACTAAAACACGAGGAAGTGGAAACATCTAATGATGCTGGGATGGATGATTCGTGTGTTCTGATCCGATAGTTGAAAAAGAACGAATGCATATATGTATGCATTGGACATTCTGTAGAGGGGCTGATAAGCTAAGGAGCTAAAGAGCCGAGAGCCAGAGAGAGAACGATAGAGAGAGGACCGAGTGGCTGGCCGAAAAGCCAAGGCCATGAGGTCGATGCAGAGGATTGAGAGGCATAGTTGAGCTGCTGGAATCTCTCGTTATCATGATTGCTTTGGGTGATCTCTCAGGGATAGTTTGCTACCAGTTGTATCCAAAATGAACAAGATGAAATCTCTGAAAGGCTAAGAGCCTAAAACTATATCGTAACATTTTGTTACTAAATAATACAATGGCTCAAACTTTGGAGAGTGGGGTTTTTTCACCCGAAAGGGTTTTCCCCACGTAAAATATTTGTGTTCTGCTTTTGTCTCATCTTTCATGTCTGTATTGATTCTGTTAGAGAATCTGTTAATGCATGCTGTTGAATTTACATGTGTTTTTCTCAAAAGGATTAATGTGGGAAATAACTGTGTCTGTTTTCGCTTTAGGACATAGTTGTATGTGTCTTTGAGGTAATCTAATCAAAATTAAAGTTATCGAAGGCACTACTGTTTGGAGTTTTCATAAGATGCACTTCTATATTTCCTTACAAGTGGTATCAAAGCCTGCTTCTGGTTGTTGGTTCTGGATATTTCTCCTGTGAAGATTTCTTAGCTTGATGGGCTAGAAAAAATCTAGAGGAATGGATTGATGTATTGATCCTTTGTTGAGTGGAAGCCTTGTGGTATTCTGAGACAACATACAACTTGAAGGATGGTCAAGATGGAAAAGGGAGTTGATCATGTTGTGATCTGTGTCTCCTGGCTGGTAGAGGTATAACCTTGGAGTATGAGGTGGATTTCTTTGCTCTTTGGCTATGTAGCAGTAAAGCTTTCATGTTGGGTGTCTGTGTGTCAGGCTCTTGGGTGATATGGAGAAGCCTAGGTTGTTTCTTAGCCATGGAAGAGAGTGCTTTTTCTAGGTGGTGGTTCCTGGTGTTGGAAGGCACTGTTTCCTGTTAACCTCATATATTAAAATTCTATGGAGTAAATCATTAGATGATTTGCAAGCTACTGAAATAGCCTTTCTCTCTTTCTCAAATGCATGTACATGGTGGTGGTTTTAGAGTTGGTCTGAGAGGGGCTTGGATTCTCCTGAACTGCTTGTTTTCTTTCTAAGGATGATTTGTACTTGCATGGATCTATGGTTTTGCAGGTTTTACACGGTTAAGCAAAACTTGTGATCATGTGGAGTTGCTATTAAGCTATTGTCTAGACATTGGCCTTTTGGGGTGTTGCTGGATGAGATAGTTGCAGGTCTGCATGCATGCTTGGTGCATGGCTTGAGGAGGTATGTTTTCTCCTCTGCACGGGAGTGTTGGTACGTGGTTTGTCACTCATCATTCCTGTGGTGATGCTTGTGGGTTTCTTGACTATGGTACTTGTTGTGGATGTGATTGGTGAATGAGATCTGAACTTGATCTGGTGCTTGAGTCATGTTGTCTACGTGATTATTCTCTTTGAAATCTCAATTTTTCATTTCCAATGTGATGATGGGTTTTGCACGTTTCTGTTGAATGGATCTACGGGTTGTGCAATGTTGTGGGTTGTCTTTACCTACATATTTGCTATGAGACCACTCGGAAGTGGACTGTCTATATCCACGAGGTTGATTCATTGTTGGTACAAACTTGTTAGCTGGCCTTGCTTGTGGTCACTTGTGCATTGGTGTGGTGCTTTGAGATGAGAGGATGGATACTATTGAGTACCTGAATAGTCAGTTATGGGAACTTGTAGCAAGTGGTCATGATGCTTGGAGAGCTCAAGTGTCATGTTTCAGTGGGAGCTCTAGCAATGACTATGAGTTCATCACATGGTGGTGAATGGTCTTCTTTAGTGTTGCAAATGTTTCTTGGGATCCTATTGCTGTAGAAGGGTTCTTTCACATTTGCATGAACATTATTTGAAGATGTACAACATCTTGGAACCATGGAGGACACTTAGAGTCTTTGGCTAAGGTGTTGGTGGTGCTTGATAGGTGATGTTGTTTTTAAAGTCTATTTGCTTTATGTCATGGTATAATCTTGTTTGTGCACTAGAGTTTTGGCATTGTGCATTGTACTTGAGACAATGGTGAAGTCACTTGGAGCATGGTATCTCCAATGGGGATGTGTAGATCATGATGTCATGATAAGTTCCTGATTTAGATGACTGGAGCTTTGACAGTGATTTGGTAATTCTTTGTGTATTGAGTGCTTTGATTACTTGCTTGATACTTCATGATAGTGCAGTGATGCAGTTGAAGTTTAGCATGAGATGATTGGTTGCTAGTACTCATGGATACATGAAGAATAAGGTGAGGCTATTTTTCTCTTATGAGAGAAGTGTTTCTACTTGTTACTCTTGTTAAAGTTTTTCAGCAAAAAGTCCGAGAAGCCTACACCTTGGTTGAACGTGAGTTCAATAAGAGACCTATGAGGAGATAGACCTATGAGGAGATAGCTCTTGGATTAGTCATAATGGCTTGTATATCTTGAAGGAGTATTCTCATTACCACTCTTGGTCGGTAGTTTATCTGAGAGGTATTTGGCCCTTTGTATTTTTCAGATGTGTTTTATGTTTACTTTCATGATATGGATCTTGAATTGCTGTTTAATGGTTCTGGAGGATTCATAGTGGAAGTTGTACAGTTTTGTTTTATCTCCTTGTTACTAATGAGAATTGGTAGGAGATGTTGTATGGGCTGATTTCCTAAAATAGGGAATGAACTAGCTTGATCTTCTTAGAGATGCTTACTTCCATGTTGTTTGTTAAGTTGGTTTGATCTTGGTGATTGAACGGATGGATGTTGTTAAGGTTTCTCTTTTGGGTTATGAAGAAGATCATTCTTGACATAGCTGGCTGTTAGAAGTGTATAAGGATGTTCTACAGGAAGATGATGTGCAAAGTTTCTCTCTGTGGCCGTGAAGGTTTGTGGTGAGAGAAATGTCTCTTGTAGCGGTTTGTTGCAAGATGTGCATATCATTGTGGATATTTCCTTGGCACTACATGGTTACATTTTCTATGTGCTAGTATTGGTAGACTTGTAATGCCTTTGATCTTTCAGATCTGGATTACTCAGACATTGGGAGTTTCTATTGTGTTTTTTGTCTTCTTTGACTGGTTAGCACTTGGAGCTTGGCCACGCCCACAAAAGGATATGAAAATCACAGAAAAACCTATCCTGGGAATTGGACATTCCAGCAGGTGACTAATACCTCTTCATGGACGTTCATTTACTTGTCAAACTAGGGAATGTAAACTTTAAATGGAGCGGCACAATATATGCACTAAGAATCAGTTTCAGTCACAATCTACTAAAAAATAAACACTTGGAAAGAAATTTCTATCTATGCAATAACATAAAGTTCTCTTAACTCAATCATAGACTAACCAAAGCGGAAATCATAATAGCTACAGTTGAGGGACAAACTATAAACTGGCCTTATGCTGTAGGAACAAACACAAGGATGGACTCCCGATGCTACAGGAACAGTATAAGATTGAGCTTGTGCTGAAACTTCTAAAATGGAATCTAACTTGAATTAACAAAAGATAAACAACTACGCTCCTACTGATACTTACTAAGTGGGCCCCCCTTAGCAAGCATCAACTAATTGACACAGAAGATTGTGCTCATAACTCCATCAACTTTTATTCATAACATGAAATCATTTACATTGACTGTTCTGTTTCTGAAAACTAACAAAAACCATGATTCATATTATATCTTTAACTCTTACATAATCTACTTCTCTAGCTATCTATCTATCTCCTTCTCTGATCTATTCACCTGCTCAGGAGGAACACTTATTTTTAAAATAGGAGAACAACTAACTAACTAACTCAACAAAGAAAGATGTGGATATGAAATGTATCCCAAAATTGAGGAACAAACTTCATAAATGATTTATTCGTTCAACCCGATCCAGAGAGAATCTAGCACTCCACTCTTTCTAGATTAAATGTCATTTAAAATCCTTCCCAACGGTTTCAGTCAAAGAGTCTTCACCAGAGCTTCCTCGAAGTCGTGCAGGAAATGGGCTTTATTGCAAGGCCAAGATTGGCTGTGCTTGACTCGATCATACTTTCTTCAACAACCTGCGAAACACAAGGTAACATATATGAAAGAAAAAGCGCATGGCACATACACAATATCCATTCATTAATCACATATTTAAATCTATTTCATCATTCAAAAACTACATGCGCTATACCAGTCATTTGGGAAGTCAACAGGGTAATAAATACAAACATGTCAACATGATCGGCTACAGGAACATGAAAGTGTATTGCTACAGGATATCCCCCAATAAAAAGGTTTCAAGAGAGTTAAACAACCATAATCAACAGAAGTAAAGGTATTAAAAGTACACCATGATATCCAGATGATGACCATATTTTGGGCTCATCAGAGCTTGCATTTGATGTTGATGGGTTGGTTTTGGATCGACATGAGGTTACTAATGCTAATACCTTTGAGGTATGTGTGATTGGATGGAATAGAATGAGCTATGGGTGCTATTTTTCAGTTGCGTGGGTTTATCAGTTGATGGGAGCAGTCAGTCTGACTGTTGTTCTAGCTGGTGTTTTATATCTTGTTTCTGGAGATTGACTTCATTGGTGTGTCCTATTTGAAGCTCTGAAGTTGATATTGCTTCTATATAGCATTTGAGCACAGTGAAGTGGTAGCAGTATCTTGTTGAAGATATCACTGGGATCTTTTGCTTGTGTTCGTTGGAATGATACTTATTCACCTTGGCGATGTATCTTTCTTCCACACGTGGAAGATGACAGGATTATTGCTTGAATGGTGGACATCTTGGATGTTGGAGAAAAATTCTTGATAGAGCATGAGAGCATGTTTGAGGTTTATGTGGTTTCCTGAAAGGTTGTGATTGGTTGTTTTGTTGGACGGTGAGTTGCAGTTGGATGCCTAGTCTTTGTTGTAGATTGTCAAATGGACTGTTATCTGTGGAATCATGTTGATTGGGCGTCTTGAGTATTGCAGGGCTTGAACTGGTGGAGCTAGCGTGGTCTTAGTTCTTGGTTGCTTTGGAGGTGCCTGTAAGATCTTCGTCAAGTGGGAGATTATTGGAATTGTTGCCTCAATCTCACAGGCTGAAACCTCTGAGAAAGCATGGTCACTGTGACATTCTTATTTTTTGGCCAACTGGTAGTTTAGTAACCTTGTGTTTTGCTCTTGTCGCTATGACTTTGCTTCTGTCTTGCCGAAGGAGCCTATCGCTATGATTTGGTCTCACTGACGGACACTCGAAGTAACTTAAGGGTCTCAGTGTGAAGTCTCAACGATGAAGGATTGTCTTGGTGACAATGTAACACTCGAAGACATCGGGGAGACCCTTGGCTAAAAGGCTTGTTTCGATATGATGTCTCATCGAATATCGAAAGTCTTGCCAATAGCACATGAGGTCATCAATTTGGTGTGACTCTTGGCAAACAGTGGTTTCGGGATAACATGGAAACCTCGGTAAGAAGTCTTGCCAGAGGTTAATTCTCTCACCAACAGTGGAACACATCGATATGACTTGAAGGCTTCGCTATGAAGTCTTTGTGACAGGCGTTTATCTCACCGATGGTGTGGGATGCGTTCGACATGACTCCTAGAGAAAGGTGGGCTCGGGGTAACCTGGAGACTTTGGCGTGAAGTCTTGGTGATTGGTGTTGGTCTCGCCGATAGTTGTGTGACTTCGGTGTAACATGAAGCTCAGTGTGATGTCTTGGCGAAAGACAATAGTCTTTCCGATGAGAACACTCATGTCTATATGACTTGAAGACCTTGGTATAACCTCTTGGCGACAGTTGGATGTCTTAGCGATAGAGTTGGCGAATGAGTTCAACTGGAGGTCGGTGAGAGGACTCGCTGATCATGTCGATGAGGAGACTCTTTCCAATAGATGGATGCTGGTAGGAATACAATGGGTTTTGGTATGACTTGAAGGCTCGATGTGATCTCCTGGCATTAGCGATAGTCTCATTGATGTGCATGCTGAGGTCGATGAAACTTGTAAGCTTAGTGGAACCTCTTGCCGATGGAGATGACTCTTGGCAACAATGTGTAAATGGGTCTTGTGGCATTGGGGAGACACTTCTTGTGTCTCACCGATATGCGACACAAAGTTGATCGATGTTGACCAAGTGAAGACTGTCCGACGTGGTGCGATGTGGACCTATCTGAGAAAGAAGAATGTGAACCGTTTGCTGAACCGTTTCTGTGTGGAAGTTGGAAAACTAAAACACGAGGAAGTGGAAACATCTAATGATGTTGGGATAGATGATTTATGTGTTCTGATCTGATAGTTGAAAAAGAACAAATGCATATATGTATGCATTGGATGTTTTGTAGAGGGGCTGATAAGCCAAGGAGCTAAAGAGCCGAGAGCGAGAGAGAGAACGATAGAGAGAGGACCAAGTGGCTGGCCAAAAGGTCGAGGCCATGAGGTTGATGTAGAGGATTGAGAGGTAGAGTTGAGCTACTGGAATCTCTCGTAATCATGATTGCTTTGGGTAATCTCTCAGGGATAGTTTGCTACCAGTTGTATCCAAAATGAACAAGATGAAATCTCTAAAAGGCTAAGAGCCTGAAACTGTATTGTAACATTCTGTTGCTGAATAATACAATGGCTCAAACTTTGGAGAGTGGGGTTTTTTCACCTGAAAGGGTTTTCCCCACGTAAAATCTTTGTGTTATGCTTTTGTCTCATCTTTCATGTCTGTATTGATTCTGTTAGAGAATCTGTTAATGCATGCTGTTGAATTTACATGTGTTTTTCTCAGAAGGATTAATGTGGGAAATAGCTGTCTGTTTCTGCTTTAGGACATAGTTGTACGTGTCTTTGAGGTAATCTAATCAAAATTAAAGTTACCGAAGGCACTACTATTTGGAGTTTTCATAAGATGCGCTCCTAGATTTCCTTACAGGATTTTTGTTTTTCACTTACCCAAAATTTGATTCTTAAAAAGATGAATATAGAGACAAGCGTAGTTTGGATTCTTAAAAAGATTAATATAAAGACAAGCATAGGTTGGCTCCGTTGGATCTTAGAATCTCCTTGGTGCACTGCAATGATAAATCTCCTTGACTGTCTCACTTTAAAATAATATCACTTAAAAGTGACATGTTCACTTCTTATTTTTTTCTTTTTTCTCAAATATTAAAATGAGTGAAACATGTAACCTCTCGACTACATAATTAGTACATAAAATTTTTGTACTGACACTTCAAAAAAAATTCAACACTTGGCTTGCATTTCTACAACTTCAATTAATTGATCACTTTTAGTGAGAGGCGACATCATTCAATCTCAAATAAAATTCTCAATTGTCGATCTTTGCAAATCTAATAGCTCCAAGGTGATGTTGGAGGTTTGAGTTCACAAGTCTAGTGCTCCATGCATTTCATTTTCGAATTCAACTACAATCATCCATCAAACACTCATCGAATGGTCAAATAGTTTAATACATTATTTCTAATTTTCTAAGGCATAATATTATGTCACATGAATATGAAATGAAAATATTAATTATAAAATATTTCATAGTTAAAAAGATCATGTGATTAACTACTTGCTTGCAATATCGATAGGATGACACCAATTATGAATGACACAACATAGAACTGGATAACACTAAAGCACCTACAAGCCACATGCCATCATACCACACCATCACAAATTGAAGGCTTTGCAACAAATGAGAACACATGACAACATACAAGTGTGCAATGCAATAGGAATCTAACATTTGGTGCTAGTAAGGATTAAACTGGGGTCCGCTATACATGTACATAATGAAGATGAATTAAGTGATTTTAAAAGCACGTGTTAATATTCAAAAGTAGTCACTATGAAAAGGGGTTGGTTAATCAATGAATAAAAAGGCTTTCTATTATAACTCAAGAAAATGGGAATGACTCAAATAAGTCTAATATCAAAGTATGTTGACAGCTATCCCTATTTCAAAGAATTTATGTAGGAATTTAGCTGTGGGAAAAATTCGATCCAAAATAGAGTGGTATATTATTATATATTAATTATATTATATTATATTTTTTATTTTTATATTTAACATTAAATATAATATTGTTATATATTAAATACTAGTATATATCTTTAAGATTATATAAAATACGTTGAAAGATATTAAACAAACTTAAAATAAAAATTCATTGTATGACTAATCAGATGGAAACAAACAAAAAATATTGTAGTTAAATAATGTAATTGAAATGTTGTGATGCTATCCACTTTAAACAATAAAAAAAAATGTTGTACATAAAAATTAGAATGTATTTATGAGGTTTAATTATATAGATTTAATATATATTGATTGGTTATATCAAATGATAATTGTAGTTAGGGAAAATCAAATATAAAACTAAAACAAGATATCAAAACCCTAACTAGCACAATATAGTACACTAGTACAAAAACAACAATAAACTAGTGAAAAGCTACCAAAAACTACTTATAAATGACTACAGTTGGTCACATGACCACTAGTAGTTTATTGTGAGCCATATATAATGCGACCAGATTGATGAATAAACCATTTTTAGTCATTTATTGGTTGTTTTGATTGATTGATTTGGTAGTATATTTAGTCATTGATTTTAGTCATTCATTGCTGTGATTTGGTCACTTATTTAGTCACCTTTTTTTACACTGATATATTTAGTTGTTGATTTAGTCATAGATTGTTGTAATCTGGTTGCTTATTTAGCCATTTTTTTATTCACTGATATATTTAGTCATTGATTGTTGTTAATTGGTCACTTATTAAGTCATTTTTACTCACTAATTTTTGTGCATTGGTAGTGTACTTAGTCATTAATTTTAATAATCATTTTGATCAATTTGGTAGTATATTTAGTCATTTTTATTCACTAATTTCACTGGTCATATATCTAGTCATATTTATTCACCGTCCACTGATTTCTGTCAATTGGTAGTATATTTAGTCAATTTAATTATTAATTGATGTCAATTAGTAGTATATTTAGTCATTTTAATTGACTGATATTTGAGGATTTAAGTATAAAACACAAAAATATACATCAATCATCAATTGCACACAATAAGATAGCCATTCAGAAGGGAAAAACAATGAACTTTATTAATAAAAGAAAGGTGTTCTAGTTACAACTTACAAATAGAGTATTGCAATTATTATTTTTAGTCTACAAGACTGGAAATCTAAGTTACAATATTGTAGAGAAATGACTACAAGAAATAAAATTCTCCAAAAGACTTCTACAATGATGAAAACACATGCTTGAAGCCCTTCAATGTGAGCACATGCCCCTTTCATCTCTTAAAACTTCTACAACATGGGAAATCTTCCTGGAGTAAGCTGTAACATGTAGAATCTAAGGAGAGTGTTGATCGTGTCCCATATATGAAGCTCTCTCCTTCAATGCAGTCAAGTACAATAACCTAGCTAAAATATTTCCTCCTTTATATGCAACATGCCATCTGATATGAGCAACAGGGTGCTGCCTTTTCCACCATGAATGAAGTTGTGTCTCAATACAACCAACAAAATTAATATGAATCTCAATTCAGAAAGAATAAAAGTGCATTTTATGTTGCAAGTTTTACAAAAGAAAGTCCAAACACAACAAAAAGATAAATCATTTAAAAATTGTAGCCTTGTCAACAAATGCCTTAGATAGAGTGTTCAACATAGGATTGGAATATGCATATTGAACCCTTGATTTTGGGAGCTTGTTCAAAATTTAAGAAAGGTGATACACTTAGATTATAGAATGAAGTTGACATATTACAAAATGAAGGCTATCAACACTAACTGGACTGAAACAACATTATTGATAGAAATTTCTTGGAAACCAAGCCCAAGAATGCGATCAAACTTGGACAACAAAAATTTCAACCCTGGTTCATGTGTTGTCTCAATAAAGACCTCCACCATTAAAGAATCCATTTATACATAAATTCCAAATTACGTTGATGAGAAAAGATTTTTGATACCCAACTGGGAAGCCTTAACATCCAAAAGTTACTAACCCAATGTTTCACAAGTTTCCCAACTATGACATCATCTTCCCCATTCACTTTACAAGCACTGCCCAATTCAAATTTTGAAGGCACAAACACATAAGGTACATTTTGCAATGGTAATTTGCAAACTAATGATTAATAAAAAAACTAAAGGAATCCATTAAACTTGCAAGAAAACAACTACTTGAACAAATACACAGAAGCATCACCAAATGGTCAAAACTCATTTTTCAGTGTAAGTCCAAAAATTTGATGTTCATGTGCAAGTTATTTAGGTTTATTCTCTTACAATTAATCAAAATTAGAAAAAGGGTAGTAAGTTAGGGGATTTGATTATGGGAAAAATTTGTAGTTAAAAGGGTCTTGTACTATGTCAAACATCTTTTCATTAGTTTCAATCCCACCATTTTACCCATATGATTATTGCCCTATACAATAAGAATCAAACTGTGTTCATTTTATTGGTTTCGATTCCTTCAATCCACCTTTGCAACATCTACATGATGTAAAGATTTCCAGTGAATGGTTGAAACATACTAGAGGCGATTGAAGGAAATCCTCTCACAAATTAAAGAATGATTTAGGTATTGCATAAAACATGGATTTAACCTAAAAATGTTGCAATGCCCATTTGACATCTTAAAAGATTGCAATAATGTCAAAATTCAAAATGGTACAAGGAGAGAGAAAAAATCAATACCTTATCTTTGGCCAATAAAATCAAAGGATCAATAATGGCAGGAGGATCTGTATCAGCCACCATAACTATAAACTTTTATGTTCTAAAGTATAACATCTTGGTTTTTGCAACACCCTAAACTCATTCAAAAAAAGAAATCAAATATTGATCCACTGCCATATTGGATCTCATAGGATTCTCCTTCACAAAAAAACAAATGATATATATTAATTGTTTACCAACTTCCTTACTATCCCCATGTAAGCAGACTAAACTAAGTGAGGTTGAGGGTTTGAATTAGAGTACCATCTTCTTGGTATGTGCTTGACTTTGATCATGATTTGTATCTTGAATGAAAATAGCAAGCTAGTTACATGTATTGTAAAATCATTGTTAGAAAAATAACTATAAAATCCTCTTTAATTAAAATAATCCTTCTAGATATTTCAAGACAAGATATTTCAGTGAATTTCTAAGAGAGCTAATTTCACTATCCAAACAACCATCAATCTATTTACTGTATATATTTCCTAGAATTTAGAATTTGAATGTAATGAAACTAACCATAATTACCAAAGATTTGACACCAAAATGTAGTACAAAATGAATTGTTTGACAACAAATGTGTTTTGATAAACCAGATATACCCTTGATATATTGATTTAAATAACAAGAAAAGATCAAACTGGAGTCAACAAGATAACATTCATTAATTCACTTCAACAAATAATTTAAACCAAAATTCGGCCACCAATTATAACTTCATTCTATTGATCTTCAAAAATATTTTACAATACGTTTCAAACTTTTGTCTTGACTGACATGTCAAAAAGTGTCTTTTCATTTACCCACTTTTAACATAAATCAAAAAGTCTTAAATATCATTTTTTACATAGGATTACATAAAAAATTAAAATTAACGAAAGATGAGAAGTGGAGAAAATATATCAGATGTTGAAGTACATGACACTTACAAGTTATGGAAGTACATTACTTATCATAAGGTACCCATGATCATTCAGATCTGGCACAGTCCTCTCTCCATGATTAGTATCTGCAAGGTTTGGTACTTCACTGCAAGGCCTATTCTTGTGGGGGAGCTAGATATGTTTGCTCCCATTTGTACACCATGTAATCATGAGGCCATTTGTACTCCTGGATGTTTTGTGTATTGGCCAAGTGTCTCTTCCATTAGATTTCTAATAACCCCTTGGTATCCGTGATGAATTTTGAGTACCCAACATCTAGTACAATTATTCCATCCAAGAATAAATTGAGGTGGTGAATATTTATGTCGCCATCCTTCTATATATTAGTGAGGTATTTGGGAACATTTTTACTAAACTCATCTTTCCAATATTTGGATCCTTTTAGTTGATTATCATCCCTTAGTATCTTAGGCACAAACCACTGCTTTAGTGTGTGAAATGAATCCATTCTTGCCTTAATCTTTTGTTCTTTTGCAGACATGTATTGAAATTCATCTGTGACCATTCAAACCATTTGCTCAGTAGGCTTTAAAGCTGTGGGGGCCTCAACACTCCTTTGTAAAATTTTGCATAAAGTCATTAAGGTGTGATGTACATGTATCAATTTCTTGAATAAGGGGTCCAATATAGGTACATGGGCCTTTATTTGATCAACTTCTTGTGACAAAGAGACATAAAATTCATACACATTTTCCAATTCGTTCACAATTAGTTTAACCCTATGCTCCAAGATCTATTCTAATACCCTGTGGGTTTCTCTCTTTGCTCTTTCCTTTGTTTCTTTATTACTCTTTTCAACTTCTCAATTTCTTGTTTTAGCACATTAACTTGTTCAACAATGATTTCACTTGTATTAGTATGGATGGTAGGGGGCTGGTATACTGTTAATTCTATGCTTTGGGAAGGACCTGCTCCCTTCAACTACTATTTCAATTTCACTTTTTCTATGAATAACCTATTCACTTCATCATTCAGATCAGTCTATGCTTTCTCATATTCTGCCAATCTAAGCTCCATAGCTTTAATAACCACATCCCTAGTAAACATTACTGAGTGCATTGTCATAGTAGCTGCATCTAATGCTGATGTGTCTTGAATTGTCTTTACCATGACAATCCCTCTCATTTCTTTTACAACATCAAGCAATCTTGGTTTTTCTGTTCTTTTTTGCTTGGTCCAAAAGGCTAGGGTTTCAAGTCTTGGATTGTAACCTGTGCCACTCATTCCTTCATCTGAATTGAATTTAGAAACCAACATGAGATCTTCTTGGCTCTTACTTGATCCAGTAAGAATAATTTTTTTAACTCCATCCTAGGAATAATTAGTATATTTCTTTCTACTACCAATTTTCTTGCTTCCTGGGGGCTAACAATAATTTTATTAATCCCAAGTTCTTTAAGAGTTTGGGAAAAAATCTAGTCATGTTGTGACTCCTTAGTTCCCATCTTATTAATTTGGAGTCTCTCCTCAAATTCTTTCATTTTCATCTTAAACCAAAAATCCTTAAACTTAGGAGTTTGAATAAATTCATCATCTTCAATAAATCTAAGGGCAACAATCACCCTTTCATCATCATGCACTTCTTAATTAGTATGACCATGTACATCCACTCTTTCTTCTAGTTTGTGAGACCAATTGCAAGCTTAGGTGGTGGCTGATCAACGTCATCATCTTTAAAATTCAAAAGTACATCGACTACCTCTTCAGTATCCCCTACTCCTTCACTTATTTCATATGCCACTAAGGGGGCCACTCCATGTGTCTTCTACCTTTTAGGACTTGTTTGCTTAGGGGATGACTTTGTGTTACATCCCTAACTTTAACTATGTTTTACTTTTTACTTTTGAAGTAAATAGTAGATTCTTATGCATGACTCAATGATTTGATGTTAGGAAAAATCAATGTTTTCGTGAGTTAGGTTTATTTGACTAAAATAAACATGTGTTTAAAAATTGTCAAGATGTGATGATTTCATAAGGATTATGAAACAATTAATGATACATTAATCCAAAGTTGGTGTTGTACGTTGCATTTAGGAAACAGGTTTCCGCCCTCCAAGAAAGGGAGGGAGAGCATCATCAGAGAGAGGAGTATAGATATAAGGTAAAGAACAAGTTGTCGTCATCTTAGGTCTAATGATGATTCAAAATGGTGAGCCTAGTTGAGTCGGGTAAGTGATACTCAACCCTCTTGGTCTAAGTTTACTTCTCGACTCGACAGGTTGTCAATATTGTTTAAGTCTAGTTCATGTTGTGTAACATGTTTAGAGGCTTGTCAATAGTACTTGTTTAGTCGACCTTTGTGTTGATCTGATTCTCTTAAGGGTTATTTACTCTTTTAAAATATTAAACAAATGAATATATGAATGTCAGTATATGTGGGATAAGGCAAGCTTATGTACTTGTATAGATGGGTGCATGGATGCATATATGCATAAAAATACATAGATATTGTCAACATACAAACATTTACATTCAAGTACGTATGGATACATACACACATGTATAAGTTATTTTTGACGGATCAACTCTTAGTAAAAGAGGGACAACTCATATTTGAATTGATCGACCCTTTAATGAGGAGCTTAATTGAATGTTATGGTAGTAAGTATATATATATATATTTACTAATGTCTAAATGTGAACGTAAAGCCCTTTGAGCCATTAAAGGTGATAGAAGTTTCAATTCAATGGAAATGCTTTTGAAAAACTATTTCAAGGCCACGTCATAATGCTTGAGGGTGGCATATGCTTAGGAAATGTGCAAATTTAAAATGTTATCATGACAGAGTCATGGCTATCTCCACGATTTGTTAAGTGATAAATAATCACTTTTAACCATTCTTGCTGGGAATTATCCTGGGAACGAATAAATAACCGTTAGGATAATGGTTTCTAGCTTCTTTTTCCTTTGTCTATGTGGAATCGAGTAGGAGTGGAGTGGGGAATGGGAGATACCACGTTGATATGGAAGGGATGATGGCAAGAGTGTATTAACCAATTCTTGGCAACTGTTTCCTAATTGTTTGATAACAAAAGAAATGGGTAGTTATGAAGAGGACCGTAGGGTAGAACTATGGAGGGGGAGAAGAGAAATAGGACTCTCATGCACTAAACTGTGTTGGTAAGCAGTCACTGGCTTGGGAAATGCGGGGAACGGGTTGGTGAAGTAGCCGGAAGGAAGAAGAGGAGAAAGAGACTGAGATATACTTGTGAGGGAGAAATACTGGGAATAAAAGAGGATACATAAGAGGATAGCGTTCTATAATGGCAGGTTGTCATTTCTGCAACGCCACTCCCAACAGTTAATTTGCGGACCTCAATACCTTGAATACCATTTCAATGGAAATTGAGCCAAATATGCATGGACAACGATTGCACTCGGAATGTGGTTTTCCTCCTTACGCAGGCAATTCTGAAGAGCATTGTTCTATTTCATCAATCACTTGCACTAAGGTGAGCCAAAAGATGGTACAACGTTCGGGGTAGTGCAGTCGAAGTTTGAGCAGGTCATGCTTTTAAACTCTCTCTCTCTCCCTCTCTCTTTTTCTTGATAAAGCAGAGTAAGAGATGAAATATATCATTTTAAATCAGAGTATTCCTTCATATAATTTAAATAAATTGTCTCTTTTTCCTCTCAGTGGGGAAGTTGCAGTGGTATGAGAATAATTGTGAATAGAATTGTAAATTAAAGAAATCATCCTTGAGCGAAATTGGAACCATAGTTTCCTTATTATTATTCAAGCCTTACATTAGGTTGTTGTAACCATATGAGTTGGTAGATGAGTACAAGACCATTATTAGAATGCTTAACTAGATCATTATATTAGTTACTCGTTGTATTCTTGTTCACTACTTCAAGTCGAAAGAGATGCATCTCATTGAGAACATTTAAGCTAGACCTCATTATGAGTCATGATAAATTAACTTGAAGAATGATAGATATTATTTATGGGATATATTCCTTAGCATGGGGGTTAGTTTATGTTTCCTTTACACTATAATATGATCAAGAAGGTCAGAGAATCACCCAGGCGATGATACATCTATATGTATATATATATGTATGTATCATGGAACCATACTTTTCTTATGAGATTTGGTATTTGAAGACTTGAGTAAGAGGGAGTAACCCCTATTGGATTAAATGTTATTATGACCAAGCTTGGATGACATAATGCCAAAATTCTCCTTTATGGCCGTTGTACATCATGACGATGGCATAATATCATCAATATTGTTAAGAAATCTAAGAATAGATGAGAAAGTGAAACCCATCTAGATATTGGACTAGAGGAAATAGCTTAGACCTTGGGTGTTACAAAGGTGTAATGAGGAATTCAACGTATAAATCTTTTATCTAAACCAGTTAAATTACAAACTCAGTGAGTAAGCACTTATGTGTGCAATTTATTGTAACATGGGACTGGTTGGTCTACAATTGTGTTTATCCCAAGTTAACAAGATTATATGGAAGTGCATGAGGGACTAAAACCTAACTTATGTTGGAATTCAATTGTCACAAGTAGACCAAAGGGTCGAAATAGATTATTATGTTTTATATATCAAACCCTAAAGGGTTGATAGGAGGACTTAGATCAAGGCTATTGTTTGGAAAGAATAGTATTCTTTTAAATACTATATCGGTGAGGGGATACCTTGAATACTATGTTTAATCATGCACGTAAAGTGTGAACTCAGCAATGCCTAGCAGTCTAGGAAAGACTAGAGCTTGTGTTTTGTTCTTATGTTTTGTTACACTTATTTTATTACCTTTGGAAAAGCAAGGATGTTTGATATTTCCATGTATTCGGTTAGAGAAGCTAAACCCTAGAATTGAACAAGAAGGATATAGGAAATCTATAATGCTTATGTCAGATATGACATTGTACATATATATACTGTTGATAGAGAAAGGTCGAGGAAAACCATAGAACAAGACAGGAAGTCTTTATAATACCTTAAGAGATTCTACGATAATGTCGAAACTCGATTTAACGCATCAAGATGTTGGGTATTGAATCTTGGGAGTAAAATGACAGGAAGTCATAAACCCTAGATATTGCAAGGATGCAATAAGGGACTTTTAAAAGGGTTGAAATACCTAAATCTTTACATTGAATGAATATCCTAGATTAAGGGTTAGTTCTGAGTTAGATTGGCTAGAATGTATTTTCTATAATGACTAGTTTGAGTCTAGAGTACCAAATAAGTATGAAAAACTATAGGATGAGATAGTTTCTAAGATGAGTCAGAGGTGTGTGTCTAGATGGAACGACCAATCAGAATCATCATACTTAGCTAGAAGGGTTCTAGAGTTGTATGGTCGTTTGAGTTTCATAGTACACATCACTAGGACTCAGATGGTGAAACTTGGCAGTTCCTTATATCTATACTCTTCGAGAAGGGCCGGGTTACTTCCAGTTTGGAAGTGCGCGGGGGACCACTTGAGTCTGTGGTTGGAGGAAAAGCACTCGGATGATGCTCTCCCTCTGTAGCAGTAGACTCTTTGAGGCTTGTGAAGATAGAGATGGACATTCCAGATGCAATAATCTCCATGATCTGGCTTATGATAGAAAAACCTATGAGGTAAAACTATTCTTTATGCCAAATTTATTTTATGTGATATAAATGAATTCTGTAAGGAATTAGCTTGATTCTAGTTATGATTACATGTGAATTCAAGTTTGAATTTATCTGGAAAAGTTGTACTTTATTCTTGTGCTTGTGCAAATGTTTTCACTTTTAAAAAAATAAAATAAAATAAATTCTCTCTCATGTTTACTAAGTTTATTTACCTTCTAGTAAATTCTTGAGTTTACTTGTGTATTAAGAGGTGGAATTTTACACTTTGATTGTATTGTGGCAGTGTATGGTAGGGGCTTTGTGATTACAACACCACTTGGTTTGATGGGAAGCTTGGAGGGTTTCAAAGACTGACCTTAGGTTTCTTTTCTAGTTCAACATATAATATTTCAAAATTGTCAATTATTACATTCATCCTTCTGATAAGATCCTTTTCTTCAACATAGAATCCTTGGAATCCATTGTCCATTTTCTTCTTCTTCTCCTCAATCCTCTTTATGATTTCCCACTTCCTCTTCCTCTGAAAAACTTCATCAAGTGTAAAGCAATTTCTTATTACATCTTCGTAATCCATTACATGGGTAATCCCAACTTTAGTGAGCAGTGTTTGCATTATAAAATTAATATGCCCTTCAAGATAAAAGACCCTTTCTCCTTGTGACTTCAATGAATACCACATATTCAAATAGTTCTGCAGCTCTTGAAGAGTGTCAAATCCTACGAATAGCCCCTCACATTCAGTTAGGTTAGGGAGGAATGTCCCCCTTTTTTGTCTTTTCATAACATTCTGCTCCATCCATAAAATTTGCCACATAAATTCTAAAAAATGCAATTCAAATAGAAAAAAATTTATGCAAAACATGTGGGGCTTGAGGACACCCATAAACCCTTATTACTGTTTGGTTTGCTAAGAAGAACTAGTCATCGAAATTGTGAGTGTGTCCTTGCTCTGGCTTCAATGCTAAAGGTCTTAATACTTGCATGATTTTATTAGGAAATCTTGGTGAAATATGACCAAGAGCGGCCATGACCCTTACTACAAAATCATCATGAAATATTGCATAATCACTATTTTTACATGTATTATCCCACATGTAATACCGGTTTTGTACATGTAACCTATTCCCTTCATTCTTTTAGACCATTTTTTAATGTTTTGGTACAATATTAAATGACACAACAAAGAGTATTTCCTGAAAGTGATGGGAGCTTAGTTCTCTCTTACTTGCAAAAATCCCTCATGTAGCCCTTTCTCAATTTCAACAACAAAGTCATACTCAAAGTTGACTTCAGGATTTTGTATCCTCATTGCCATCATCATGAGATATGTTGGCATCCTCTCTTGAGCATCTATTCCAAGCACTTGGCACAAAGAAAAATAAGTTCTTTTGAAATATACTTGGAAGTCTTCTATGGAAAATGGCTCATTTTGGGAGGGGGAGATAGGTACCCTCCTATTGTTTACACCCTTTTTCATGTGTAAAGGAAGTTCATCACTCCTGTAGGTTTTTCTCAATCTCCTATAATCCTCCTCACTTCTGTCCAAGTTGATCTTAGTGATAGCTTGCTTGTTTAACATAAAAAACTCTATAATTGCTTCTTTAGTCAACACCACTAAGTGAACCATCTAGCATTCTTATAGTCCTGGTAGCCAGGTGACAATATTGTACCAATAATTTAATAAACTCAACATCTATGAAGACATTTGGGACTATCAATTTGGCCAAATCTAAGGTCCACAAATTTGAAACTGGAACCTTCTCAACCCTTTTTTCATAGAAGTACCAAAATAGATCCCACCCTGAGATAGGGATAATTGGGTCTCTACATCCATGGGCTATATCTTTAAACACCTTTTTAGATCCTTTGTCTACAAAATTAGGTAACACATCTAAAATGGATTGTTGCAGGGACCTCTGCTTTGTTTTAGAAACTGTGGAATCTTCCTTTTTACTCACAAGTTGACTTGTTTTGGGTGGCACGATGAAGAATTTACTCCTGCTTGATTTTTTAGATGTCTACTTGTAGAAGAAAATTCAGTTCTTATACACTTGCTAGAGAGGGTTTCTATGAACTTACTCGACAAAATAATAGCTGTAGAGTTTTCCCGCTTGAAATCCCTTGCCTATGGTACACTGAGCTTTGTGAATGATTACCAAAATGTCATCGAGTCCCAAGTAATATTTGCTGTTGAGCTCAGTCACCTCGCTATTAATGTCAATTCATGCAAAATATTTTAGATTCTTCCCATATTTTGAGTTTGAATACATGCCATTGATCTTGGGAAATCAAACAGTGTAATCATTTAGTGCTTGACAACTTGTACCACAATACCACTCTATCATTTGAAGACTGTTGTGGGGTAGCGCTAGTAGTACCACCACCCCATGCACAACCCTTTGGACTCTCGTGGGACGATGGGTTAATTCTAGCAGTTGAGTGACTATTCACTGCCATATCACACTACCATATCAAGACTACTGTAAGGTAGCAGTAGCAGTACCGCCACCCTACACACACCCCTTTGGACTCCCACAGGATGGTGGGTTAATTCTAGTGGTTGAGTGACTGTTCATTTCCATACCGTACTATCATATGAAGACTACTGTGGGGCAGCGACAATAGTACTACTGCCTCACACACACCCCTTTGGACTCTTGCGAGATGACAGGTTAATTCTAGTGGTTGAGTGATTGTTCACAGCCATACCGCAGTGTCAGTGTTTACCCCTTGCGGGGCTACGATTTACTTTAGTTGTTAACATGTTCTCACCACCACCCCATGGTATTCATATTTGGTTGCCGTGGTATTGCGAATAACATTTTTATATTGACCTATATGTCTCGCCATCCCACACATACCTTTATTGACTACTGTGGTAGTACAATTTGGATTTTATTATGAATGCAATATTTTAGATATCATTTTATTGAAAAGATTGAACAATTTTCTAATTTTGCAGTCTCTCAGTTTTATTTTTTAGTGTCATTCAAAACTAAGAGATCATTTCTTTGTTTTTAATGGGGACGCTTAGTTCACCTAATGTCAAGATATCTATATGTATTATTAAATAATAGATGTTCATTATATGTTTGCATCTAGAAAACATATAGGACATACAAGAAATTATATTCTAACTAAACAAAATTAATTTCAAATTTTCAATCAAAGTAAGAAAACTAAGAAGAATGATTGAACCTAACTTTAAATGCACTTCAAATCAGCAGTGAACATCTTAGGTTTTTTTTATAAATGTACTAGCAGAATAATGACGATTACATTCATAAATGTATCAGTAAAATAATAGTGAATAAGCATACCTATACTCATATCTTTATTACATTTAATAATAAATTACACCGTACACATAACCAAATTTTAGGTGACAAGCTAACCTCTTAAGGTGAAAAAACATCATCATAATCATATGCATTTCTAGTAAGATCAGAATCCTAATCATTCGTGTCTGCATCTGCTTGATTTTCTTCCTCATTTGTGATATGCAATGCATTCTCTCTCCCAATCTCTTCACTGGTAATCAAAATTTCTTCTTCAAACACTCCATCATCATCTTCATCCACTTCTTCGAATGTTTCTTGTAAATTAACATATTACCCATTAGGCATTATATCAACAACTTCCATGAATTTTTGTTTTGAATGAAACTCTGTTTGAATGAAATACGACCATCTTGGGCTTCTTACATCATCAATTAGAAATGATTGGTTAATTTGAAGAGGGGAAACATACAACTCATTCGTCTATGATAAAAATTGTCTTCTATTTGCGTGTACAAATCCATACTCATCAAATTGTACTACAGATGGTCGGATCCTCTTACATTTTAATAATATAGGACTATTTTCACCATAGTCCACTAGAATAAATTGTTGGATGAATCCAACATAAAATTTCTTCTCAGTTTCATGAAGAAATTCAGCACTAACAACACAATCAAAATTTGTCTTTCTTTTGTCTTTTTCTTCCACTCTTAAATGACTACCATAGGCCCACATTCTACTGAACTGTGTAGCCCATAAATGTGGAGATTGTGAATGCTCACTTTCCTCTGTTGTTATATCTTGATCTTCTTCTTTTGTATCACTGACTGCATTAGCAATCTATTCTTCAAATTTTGGAAAAGGATCACCTTCAATCAAATCAACAAGACCTGTGCGCCTTTGAGGTCAATGCTGCATCCAAGCTTGATTTTCTTCTTCATATTTTCTACATAGAATATTAATGTACAAATAGGAAGATTGATAATATAAATGTGTAAATGCAATCAAGTAAATTAATTATTGTGTAATTTGTTTTTAACCCATGCCACTTATCGAACAAAGATGTGTTTTGAAAAATACAGGCATGTATCACACTTATTTCTTGATGTGATAGCTTGAAATGACATCCATTGCCTTCTAATACTACACCTACAACTATGTCTTCTTCATCATCATCCCACACACGCCAATTGACATTTTTAAAATCCTTCATATATTTTGTGCAAAATACCATGGCCTCTTGCATTGAATATCCCTCAAACATGTTGCCTTTCGGTTTTTCCCTAGTACGAACAATTTTTTTCAAAACCTTCATATATTATTCTATAGGATACATCCATCTTGTTCTTACTGGGCATAATGCTTTAGTTCATATTGTAGATGTATCAAAAGATGCATAGAAATGTTAAAGATTATTGGTGGAAATTCCTATTCCAATAGACAAATGACTTCAACAACCTCCTCCATCAAACTATCAAAGTTTGAAGGATCTAATACATGTAAACTCATTCTCTTTAATATTAGGCCCAACCTTAGAACTACCAATCTTGGACCCTTTTCCAAACTTAATATATTTACAACAATAGGTATAATATTTTCCATTATGACACGATAGTCATGGGTCTTGAGGCCTCTTAAGCCATTAATGTCAGTTTGGCTTCTAATACTACTACTTACATATCCAGTGGGAAAGCGAGTCTAAGACATCAACTGTAAGAATTGTGCACGTTGTTCCTTTGTCCAAACATAAGGAGTACTAAGTTTTCTATATTTTTCATCATCTTATTTTTCAACTCAATTTTGACGAATCTTTAGTTTTCAAAAGTCTTCATGTGATGAAATAGTATCAAAAGCACCAAAAAGAGTTTCTATAATAGCATAGGCTATATTTTTCTTAGTATGCATAAATTCAACAGTATGCCTAATAGCTATATCCTTAAAGTATGGCAACTTATATAATATGCACAATATTTTTACATCGCTTTCATTACATGGATCATATCTACTACCAACAATCCCATTATTTTCAATAAATGACATTCTTTTTCGTCCATTCTCAACAATGTAATCACCTGTTATTAGCAATGGTGCTTCACGATTCTCTTCTTGACCATTGAATTGTGTTTTTTGTTGATGATATGGATGATCCATTTTAAGGTAAGCTCAATGTACACAATAATTACACTTATACAAACTTCTTTAGTGCCTCAAAAAATCATTAAAGTTGTAGGTAGGACATTCATGGTCCCATGAACATTGAGACTAGACAATGTGCCATATGTAGGAAGATCATGAATCATAAACAATAAGGAAGCTATTAAAGTGAATTTGATTGAATGACCATCTCTTAAAGATTGAATTGCTTCAATTCCTTTCCACAATTCCATTAGATCATCATATAATGGCTCTAGAAAATCATCAATTGTATTTGAAGTCACACTTTTCTTTCCTAGTGTAATCAATGATAGCATTAAGAAAAAATGGTTTAGTTGCTAACCATGGAGGCAAGTTATAATTTATTAAAAACATTGGCCAAGTTGACCATTTAGTACTTTGATATGAGAATGGGCTCACTCGATCTAGAGCCAAACCCAACCTTATTTTATGATGATCTTGAGAAAAATCAGGCCATTTGTTATCAAATTCCATCCACATCTTACAATCAAGCACATGCCATTGTTTTCCATTAGTGCTCTTATTTCGGGCATACCATTGCATAATTTCAACAATGTCTCTGCACCTATACATTTAGAGTAATCGTGGGATTACCAAAAAGTGGCGAAGAACCTTTCTAGGAACCATAATTGATTTCAACCCTTCTCTATACCTCACTTCATGACATTTTAGACATTCACTCTCACTTGCAAGATTCTTACAAAATAATACACAACCATTCACACATGTGTGGATGTTTTCATACCCTAAGCATAACTTAGTGATTTCCTTTCTACATTGGCTTCGTTTTGTTGGCAATATGGAGTCAGGTGGTAACAACAAACTTAATAATGCCAATAACTGATCTACACTCTCATTTGTCCAACCAAACACCATTTGCAAGTTAAGAATTTGAAGGATTGTTGTCAAATGAATTAACCTACAATTAACATACAAAGGATTTGAAGCATCCTCTGTCAACTTGGCCTAATCATCGTTTAGACCCTCATTCAACATTCTATAAACTTCAAACCCTTCATCTAACATTTTTGCCTCTTCATCTATGTTTGGTGCCACTTCATCTATGTTTGTTTCCTCTTCATCTCTCACACTCTGCAATTCTATCATATCTTCATAATAATTGACATTCCAAAGGCTTATACCACTATGCACATATCTTATCATATGCTGATAAATTTGACTTCTTTTTTTCACCTTTCCACCAAGATAGTCATTACATGGACATGGATATTTGTCCATGTCACTCTCAATAGCTATTCTCTCATCAAATGCATGGTATTTCAACCTTTGACATTGATCCATTTGTAATGTTCTACACATAGCAACAAAAAATGTAGACTAAGAGACAAAAACTATTTTTTTAATTGGAAGGCATTTCCATAGCAATAAAGTTATAGAGAGCAAATAAAATAGAGTTTAACTGATGAATTGTAAAAAATAGATTTGTGTAGTTTATATTCAAATTGCTGATTACATTTCATTGCACATCTTTCAAACTCAAAGCATTAATTCACATTGCATAACTAATAACTAGATGCTAATAGATGACAAAATTTCAATTACAATATAGTTTTTACAAAGTCAACCTAAGTAGTTATGTAATTACTTGACATTGCATAACTAATAACTAGGAGCAACTTCCAATTGCATGTGCTTTTCATGGCATTCCATGAGACCACATTTCTTTGAGGCATTTTTTCAAAAAGTTCACAACCTTGTCTATGCTACAACATTTTTCATACATGTATACCAAGGCATTTTATCAAACAGTTCATTTCCTTGTTGCTATGGCTAAAATCCTAAAACAAGTGCTTTCAAACAAGCTAAGGATGCTTGGAAAAAATCTATCAAAGCATAATAGTAAGCAATAGCATAGCTAAGGCAATGAATTGGTTGAAAAAATGCCTCAAAGAAATGTAGTCTCATGGTGATGGAATGCCATGAAAATCCATAAAAATTCATTTGTCATGGAATTCATAATGGAATTCCATAGCCATGAGACCGCATTTCTTTGAGGCATTTTTTACAAAGTTCATTTCCTTTTCTATTCTACCACATTTTTCATACATGTCTACCAAAACATTTTATCAAACAGTTCACTGCCTTGCTGCTATGGCTAAAAGCCTAAAATAGGTGATTTCAAAAAAGATATGGATGCTTGGAAAAAATATATCAAATCATAATATAGTAAGCAAAAAGCTATGGTCTCATGGTTTTGTTTTGGCACAAAAATCAGTGTGATTTTATTTACATTTTTTTGCAGGTTTTAAACACATTTTTTTTTAGCAATTTTGCTGTTTGAAATGGGGAAAAATCTTTGTGGTCAGCTTTGTGCACTTTTTAATTGTAGGATTCTCACAATTAGTGAAAAAGGTAGTGTTCATGAAGGAATGGAAAATATGTGTAGAGCCTTTCAATTATACCCGTATTGTACAATGGAATTGAATAATTTAGCATACCATTTTTTCTTCATAGGGCAACATTTTCTTGTGGAACAGTTGACTGAGATAGCTCTTGTTTCAACTGACCACTCTCTCATGAAATCTCATTCATATTATAATCTTGCATGATCTTATCATAGTAAAGGTGATTATGACACCACTTGTCAAGGAAAGCTAGAGACCACATTTTTTTGTGGATAGGTTCAATTGAAGCTGGGAGATCTTAAGAGTTCTCTCTCAACTTTTGAAAAGGTTTTAGAGGTCCACCCTAAGAACTGTGAGAGCTTAAAAGTTGTAGGCCATATATAAGCTTAGCAAGGGCAGGCAAAGAAGGCTTTAGAAATTTTAAGAAAGGCAACTCACATAGATCCACATGATGCCCATGCATATATCAAGATGGGTGAGTTATTAATATCATCAGACCCCAGTGCAACCTTAGATTCTCTTAAGATGCCAAAGTCTCTTATGAAGAAGAGCAGAGAAGAAGTACCTATTCAATTGTTAAACAACATTGGGGTTCTTCATTTTGAGCATGATGAACTAGAGTTGCCTCAACAAAATTTTATGGAGGAATTAGGAAATGATGTTTTGCCTCTACATAAATATCTGTGGTCAGTTTTGTGCATTTTTTACTTGTAGGATTCTCACAGTTAGTGAAAAAGGTAGTGTTCATGAAGGAATGGAAAAGATGCGTAGAGCCTTTGACTTATACCTATACTCTACAATGACATTGAATCATTTAGCAAACCATTTTTTTAATGGAACGTTTTCTTGTGGAACAGTTGGTTGAGACAACTCTTGTTTCAATTGACCACCCTCTCATGAAATATCATTCATATTATAATCTTGCATGATCTTATCATGGTAAAGGTGATTATGACTGTAGACACATAAAAATTTCCTAGACCCGCAAACTACATTCTTCTATGTCAAACATATTCTAAATATAATTAAAATATTTAATTATGTCCTATTGTCCAAATTCAACTATTAATTAAATAATTCTTAATTATTTAATTAATTCACATCTTTTATTCTTCCATGATTATTCAAATAAATAAAATTTATTTATTTATTTAAATAAATCATTAATTCTTTATAATTAAATAAATTCCTTAATTTATTTAATTATTGACCACCTTATCTATATCATCCTTAATTAAATAATTATCTTTAATTATTTAATTGTCTTATTTGACTTTTTCTCTAAATTTAAATAAAATCATTTATTTAAATTGTCCCTCTTTCTATTTTTCCATCTTTTAGTAAATAATTCAAAGTAATTATTTACTATCACATGACCCCACCCTTTTGAATTAAATTAATTTTTAATTCAAAATAGTCTTTTTCTTCCATAAATCAAGTAATTTCTAATATTATTTGATTTTCTTGCTCTCTCCTTTTTTGTGCCATTCTTATCTCCTCGTCACATGCATTGTCAACCCTTAATTTGATTTTCTCAAATTAAATCTTGTCCACTCATTTTAAATTTGACCTAATGTTGTCCTAACCCTAATTGTGGGTTGTCATATTGAATCTTGTCCATTGATTCTAGGGCATTTGTCAATCTTTAATCTTGGCCATTTACCCAAAATTGGATTTTCTATAAAAAGACAATTTTAGTCTCATTTGACATCTCCTCATCTCTCAATAGCAGACACATCTCTCTCACATTGGCAACGACAATCAAATCCTTCAACATTTGCTTTGGTCTTAGCATTGTCACATATTGCTCACTCAAAATTTGAGGGAAAACTAGATATTGCAACAAATAGAGAAGGTGTAATGGAGGTCAATCATGGAGGTTGAAGACTTAAGGTGATCTCCCGGGATGGCCCAGTGCTTCACCTCTGTGAGCATCGCCTAGATGTAATGAGTGCTACGTGGACCATTCATTATCATGAGAGATGGGTTCTTGTGAACCACTACTCATGAATCATGGGTCAATGAGTTTGAATCAAAAACTACACAGTTGAATCTTGATAGCAATATCAAAAAAATAATTAAGGTGATATCTTTCTTGTTTTCATGTTATTTCCTCCCTTGTGCTTCATTATTACTTTGGATTTTGATTTAATTAGCTACTAATCTACTAACCTAGGAAATTCCCATAGTTACAATGACACTAGTTGTTAAGGAAAGCCAGAGGCCACATGATCTTGTCGATAGGTTCAACTGAAGTTGAGAGATCTTAAGAGTTCTCTCTCAAATTTTGAAAAGGTTTTGGAGGTCCACCCTATGAACTGTGAGAGGTTAAAAGTTGTAGGCCATATATATGCTTAACAAGGTCTAACAGAGAAGGTATTATAAATTTTAAGAAAGGAAGCTCACATAGATCCACTTGATGCCCATGCATTTATCAAGATGGGTGAGTTATTAATATCGTCAGAACCCAATGCAACCTTAGATTCTCTTAAGACGCCAAAGTCTCTTTTGAAGAAGAGCAGAAAAGAAGTACCCATTCAATTGTTAAACAACATTGGGGTTCTTCATTTTGAGCATGACGAACTAGAGTTGGCTCAACAAACTTTTATGGAGGTACTAGGAAATGGCATTTGGGTTGAATTCATAAATAAATGCCCCAGTGCTAATTCTACATTTTTTCCTATGCTCTTTAAGGATATGGAATTATTCCATCAACTAGAAGAAGGTGGTGTTTCACTTGAGTTACCATGGGATAAAGTCACAACACTATTTAATCTTGCTAGGTTGTTTGAACAGCTACATGATATTGAAAAAAATTCTTTTATATAAGCTAATATTATTCAAGTTTCCTGATTATGTGGATGCATATCTACATCTTAAGTAATGGCTCAAGCTCAAAATGAGATCCAACTAAGCATAGAATTGATTGGGGATGCATAAGGTGGATAAAAACTTGCCAAATGCTTTATCTCTGCTTGGAAAAATGGAACTGAAAATAGATGATTGGATTAAAGCAAAGAAACAATTAAAGCTACACAAAGTGAATCAGATGCAAATAATTCTTATGTTGACATTTCAATTGGAAATTGGAATTATTTTGTAGATTTTTGCAATGAGAGGAGGGATCCAAAGGTGGAGGCACAACATCTTGAGAAGGATAGAGAACTGTATTGTAAAGTGTTGGCACAAGGACTAGGAAATGTTTATGCTACAAATGAGGCAGCCATTGTACTAGCTGAAAGGGGTCAATTTGATATTGCAAAGGAATTTCTTACATAGGTACAAGAAGTTGCAACAAGAAACATCTTTGTTCAAATGCCTGATGTGTGGGTAAATCTAGCACATGTTTACTTTACACAAGGACAATTTGCGCTTGCAGTGAAAATGTATCAAAATTGTTTGAGGAAATTCTAATTTGGCATTGACACCTAAATTTTATTATATTTAGCTTGAGCACATTATGAAGTAGGATAGTGGAAAGATTGTAAAAGAACATTATTAAGAGCAGTAAATTGTGATGAGCATTTCAAATTTGTGTTTAATGTAATGTGGGTTTTGAATTACCTCTAAATTCGTTGTAGAGGGCATCCCCAAATCCAATTTTGCTATAGAGGGCCTCGGTGAATTCAAATTTGTTGCAGCAAACTTTGAAAACCTTGCCCTTTCCTACCTTTTTAGATGTCTCCAGGCCCTCTCTGAATCCTTATCGCCCATGCAAGTAGCTATTGATCAAAATGCCTCATGCCGGGCTAACGAATGAAGCAAGGTTTGAAATGAATGAATGAAGTGAGGTCAAGCAAGACAAATGAATTTGCAATGAACATGAATAATCACGCCAACATTTCGCTGAATTGTTTTTAAAAAAATTGTCTACTTTGGATTTGATGACTAACTATTTAGTCATTTTTATTTCTGTGACAAAATAATTTTTTAGTCAATGACCAAATTAGTCATTTATTTACTCATTTATAGCTAAGTTGTAAAAAATGAGTAGAATTTAGTCATTTTGAGTTGTTGTGACTAAAAGTTTTAGTCACCTAGTCATTCATTTGCCAAATTCTACTAGTGGTATGAGCAAGAATGAAAATCAAAATAACAAGCGTATGCAAACCCAAATCCATGCTAAACTCGATTTATCTCCATTTCTATTCTCAACCTCACATGAGAATGCAAGCTTTCGAAGGATTGCTAATGTAGGAATGTTGGTTGCTCACTATTTCAGCATAACATTAAGATGATGATAGATAGATAGATGAGAATTTTGGCAGAGTGAGGATACTAGAAGAAGATGATCTCAAATGGCCCGTGTAAGGTTAGATTTATAGGCAAGAGCTAATATGATTCAATGGCTAAGATTAAAAGTCAATTATGTGATGTGTATGGTTAGGATTAAAAGTTGATTTAGTGCCTATGATGTACATTAAGTGGGTTATGACATGAGGCTAAAATTAGGATGTGAGGGAATAAGTGGGATTCTTTTATTTATTTTTGGAGGGAAAAGATACCTATGACACACAATGAATGGGGCTAAAAATAGGATGTGAGTGGGAATCTCATAATTTAAATAATAAAATTATTTAAATTATTCATGCATGTGAAGAGTTGTAGTCAAGTGACACATGGTTCAATGTGGTAATAAGAGAGGGATTAATTCAAATATTTAACTTGAATTATTTTAAGACATGTGAAGGGGAATTAATTAAATAAATGAGATTTATTTAATTAAATAGAAAGGTGATTAAGTGGAATAAATGGGATAAGTGGGATAATGTAATGACCTAGGGTAAAATATTACAAGATGTATTACAAGGTCATATATGACTAGGTAATGTTATGACATGGAAAATTTTGGGTTTCTACATTTTTCCCCTCTTTGAGATGATGTTCGAGATGGCGAGATTTTTTTCAAGTAACATAATTTCAAAGAAGCTAAGGTATGGATAGAGGAAAAAAATGATGCCCCAACCACTTGAGGAAGTGACGAGTAAGATGAATGAAGGAAAGTGATGATAGAAGAATATGATGATGCAAAATATATGAAGAAATGGGATAATGATGTAGGATATGATAATGATGATGTGAAAGATATGATGATGATGATGCCCCTTCGAGAGGTAGGTGGGTTGGATAAACACAAGTATTCTCTCGAAATGAATGAAATGATGAATGATACAAGATAGGAAGTGGATGAAAGAGAAAAATGACACATTATGTTGTAATAAATGAGAAATCATATGTTTGATATAGTACTAGATGTTATGCACCAAGTTATAAGGACTAGGGTGATGATGTGTCTCATGCCCCATTGTAATACAACCTTGTCTAGATACAAGATATGAATATTAGTTGCGAGTGATTTATATTTGATGAAAATAAAAGATAAACATGATAACACACACCAGCAAGCAAGCAAGCATGCAAAAATGATACAAAAACTGTTGGACTCAAGCAACACTAAGAGGGGGGGTGAATCAGTGTTGTGCAATTTTTAACTTTAATAATCTATTCTCTCAAGTTCCTAAAACATTCAATCAAAAGAAAGATGCATGAACATAGAACAATAAGCCACAACACCATAACACAAATATTTTTACGTGGAAACCATGTTAGGGGAAAAACCATAGTGGAGGTCAATCCACAATTTTAGTACTCAAAATATAAGTGTTTACCAAAATGGGAATGCACTTGCATTCAAGAACACTACCTAGAGCTCACTACTCAAAATCAGGAAGGCTCACTGCCTTACAAAAGATTTGGATTACAACAAAAGGTTGAACTGAGAAAATAGCATCTACAAAAGCCTGATTATAGTTTCGGTTAGGCTCATAGATTAGATTCTAGACCTTCTATCTGATTTTGCACTTCGCTTTGTTGTCTTAATTCAATTCACAAAATTCTCTACTACACAAGTGAAATCGCTCAACTACTCCTCTAATATTCGCAACACACATCTACACATATCGAACACACATCAAACATATCTTGGAATAAATTAACCGATCTCTTATATATATATTTGCTACCAAGATTTCAATTGCATCATGTCAACTTCAATAAAATAGAAAATATTTTCCAATTGTCGGCTCAAATCATGAACAACATTTGATGTGCATCCACCAAAGTCAACCATAGCATAGTTAAGACCCAAAAAAAAATCTCCAACACAAAAATACTCCAAACAATTTTGCTTTACACATCCGCAACACCTTACATTCACTTAGTCGACCTTCATACACTAATGAACAAAAAATCAAATGACCAGATCTCCTAGCTCGTACACCACTTGATGTGACAACATAAAAATTGAGAATAACACATTTCATATACCCAATGACCTTCCCTGAGATCCACAACCAAAATTGATAGACTGGTAATGCAAACCACTTCACAGATTCAACTTTAGCCAGATACCCTGTTCTTTACTTTGTCTTCTGGTATGGTTAGGTACTGAAGTGCGGACAGATCAATGACTTAGGTTTCCATCAATGACAACACTAGAAGCCATATGCCAACAAAACAAACAAGGTATTTCCCTTGTCAAGCTTTAAACCAATAATTAATTGATTGATTGATTGGTTGATGATAGTGTTGTCATTGTGGGGAACGATATATCCCTAGATCAACACAAGGAAGATTGATTGATTGGGTTTACAACAAGATTAGGATCAAGACCAAAGGATGTGATTGGATAATTTGGCAAGATTGATTAGCTTGGTTGTTATGGATTAAGGATTGACTTGCATTTGGATTATTGCTTGGAAAGATTGAAGATGATTAATTTGAAGATTTGGATGATGATTGATGAATTGAATTATGGAATTGATTTGCTTGGAATGATTTAAGTTGGAGCGATTTGATTAGAGGATTGATTGATTGATAATTTGAAGATTTATTTGAAGGAGTTGAATTGATTTGAGGAATGTGATTTGAATGTGTTGAATTGATTTGAAGAATTGATTGGAAGAAGTGATTTGGTTTGATTTTGTTGCTTGGTTTTTGTTGGCTATTTGATTTTTTTTGTTTTTTTTTCAAGCCCTTTTTCCTTTTGTATTTTTGGAGATATTTTTATTTTTTTTGATTTTGAAAATATTCAATTTTTATTATTTTTAGGAATTTTTTTTTGGATTTTGGGATGTTTTATTTTTTTTTGGATTTTGGAAATGTTTTGATTTTTTTGGATTTTTGAAATGTTTTGATTTTTTTAGATTTTTGAAATGTTTTGATTTTTTTGCATTTTGTAATTTTGATGGCCTTTGTGGGAGATATCGATGACAAGGGAGAACTAAGTCTAGGTGCAAGGATGGAGATGGAATGGACAGATAAAATGATAAGTAATAATGGGATGGAAGACATGCGATAGGTGGATGGAGAAAAGGGATAGACCATGGAAAGATCATGATAAGTTGATAGATAAAAGGGATGAGTGACAATGGATGGAAGCCTCACAATAAATGGATGGGTAAAAAGATATGCAATAGTGGATAGGACAAAAGGGCTCATGCGATATATGTATGGATAAAAGGAATATGTGCTAGTGTATGGAATGAATGTACACATCATAAGGGAGCTAGGATGTGATCTCCAAAGACTGTCACATACGAATAACATACCCCATTCTAGGTATAATACTTAGAATTTTTCTTGACAAAGTATATGACAATAGGATAATGATATGATTGGTTGGAAATGATGAGGTATGTCAAGAGATACCCAAAAACATGTTTCAACATTTTTCCCCTATATCTTCATCAAGATCAAAAGGAGGAAGGAACGATGAATGAACTCAAATATGATAGGTAGATATGATGGCTAAAGATGGTAGGATGGTAAGGTAGAATGATATGACATGAAAATGATAGGTTGGATAGATGAGACATTATGCCCCCAAGTGTAAGCGACATAGAAGATCAACCTACACATGATGCCTATTTTCCAGGTTTTCATCATGGTACTTATCCAAGGTTCCACCAAGGGTGGTTTTCACCATTGGATGAAGGGATTTCTCTTTACTTTTTTTGGGAATTTTTTTGATTTTTTGAATAGGAGAAGGATAGGAGGAACTTAAGTGTCTAGTTCCATGAAAAGTGATAGTCCTGCTAGATGGATGTTGTCGCATGGACCATTTCAAGTGTGCTCATAGATGTTGGTAAGGAATTGCATGAGTGTGAGATGGATTAGGTATATGGTGGATTATGAAAGGCTTATGCAAGGATGGATGAGGAATAGTAGATTATGATATGGATTGTATAGGACTTATGCAAAAGGAAGGATGGAAGGTTTATGCAAAAGCATGGACCATAGGAAGGTGATTGGGAAGATATGTAGGATAGTAGTTGAAGGATGGGAAGATGGAGGTATGTGGGAATGGAATCATGACCAATGGTTGTACACACGGTCTTAAAAATTGAAGCTTTTGATGGAAAGGTGGTGTAGGAAGAAATGGAAATGTTTTCTTAGAAGATGGTTGATAAAGTGCTTTATGTACCGACATAGACTTAGTATTTTTATGATTTTTTCTTTGTTGGTGGGATTTTTGCATGGAAGATGGTGGTTGGGATTTTTGTGATGTGGATGCTTCATTTGACTTGATTTCTTTTTTATTAGGTACCCAAACCATTTTGTTTTTAGAATTTTCTTTTGAAGGTATGGGCTTATATTGCTTTTTGGATGTACTTGGATTTGAATTTTTGTAATTGTATGCTAAGGCATTAAGACCTTTAGGTTTTTTGACTTTATGTGTAGAGGCATCCAAATTTTTATTTTGGAATCCCTTGGTTTTGGTGGAATGAGTGGAAGCTTTATGTTTAGAAAATGTGTGCATTTGTTGGTCATGATTAGGATTTTTAGAGGATTTATGGGTAGGTGGATAAGGGGATTGCATAATGGGGATATTAGGTGTTGGGAATAGTGGAGGTGTATTAGATGGAGGGATATTAGGAGTTGGAAGCAATGGTGTAAAAGTTGATGGTGGAAGGTGTATGATCACATGCTTTTGTGATTTATAAGATGATGGAGGTGGAATGGCAACATATGTTTTGGGTGTATGATAGGGATTATGATGGAAGGAGGCAAACTTAAGATGCATGGATGAAGTACCAAAATATTGAGATTGGTGTCCCCAACATAAGAGTGTGGAGGGACCTTGACATGGATTGGCTCCAAAATACCTTGTTCATAAAGGCCTAAACCTTTACCTTGGTAGCTCATGTTTTGGAGTATGCGGTGGACAATGGGACTAGGTTTAGTTTGGAAACTATAATTGAGTTCATTATTAGATGAAGAAGGTGAAGTGGATAAAGGTTGTTGTTTTCCTAAAGAATAAAGCTCATGGATGAAGGTGGATAGACCAATAGGATATGATGGAGGACTTATAATGGGGTCGATAATGAGTGATGGGGGATCATTATGATTTTGATTAGCATTGTGTTCACTTAGATCCAAGGTATTTGTTTGGTATTCTATGCTTGCTTGCAGGCCATATGTCTCATCATGAGAAGGGGATGTTTGAAGAAAGGCCATGAATGGGGTGAATGCTCAAGGAGGTCAACAAGAATTTCATTAGATGGAACATGTAGGTCTTGGGTGTCTTGTTCATAAATGGTTGTGGGGGAATGAATATGATCAAGGTTCTCATGGATAGGTTCTTCATTATGGATTTAATCTTGATAATGGAAAAGATAAATGTTATGAATAGGTTGGATGGAGATGATTTGATCTTTATTGGAATTAGGGGCTGCTATTTCCACATGCTTAAGGTTAAACTCTTGACATAACTATTGTGGTTTCATGGAAATGTATGTAAGATAATCTTGGGTAAGTTTGATGGGTTCTTGATATTCATCAATAAGAGAATATGATGGACTTTGAATTGGGCTCAGATAGGAGGCTCTTGAATAGGCTCAGTGGCTTGTGGGTCAAATGATGGGCTTGAAGGTCTAAGCATGTTAATGGAGGGATCTTGGATAGGCTCAGGGATAGGTGTTTCATAACATGGAGATGGTTTATTCCTTGCTAATAGCCATTGGATCACATCCTTTGCAAGTGTATGGGTAGATTGATAATATAGTGGATGGAAAATGATAGTAGATGGTGTTATAGGCTTAGGATTAGGAATTGTGGGATGGATAATTGGATTAGATGGATTGGTTTTATCTAACACAATTTTACCACAATCTTCTAGGTTCTTGACAAATCTTTTAAATTGTATACAAGTGGATATGGGATGCCCATCACACCTATGGTATGCACAATATTCATCATCTTTATACCAATGGGGTTTAAAGTGGATTTCTTCAAAGGGTGTTATCGATGGTAGCTCAATAAAGTTTTCTTCTCTAAGGGATCCTTTAGTGGAGGGCTTGATGGATTAGAAGGTTGGTGGATCAAAGGATTATGATTTGGATGCCATGAAGGTGTTGGAATTGGACTAGTTGGCTCATGTGTTGGTATGTGATTGGATAATGAAGGTGAATCATAGGATACATACTCTAGATTGGTTTCTCCCTTGTCAAAGGTTATTAGGTCTTGCTGCGAATATGGAATTAGGTGTGTATGTTCTTGTTGCGAAGGACAACAATAGTTTCATGAATGAATTTCGTGGTAAGGTGAAGTGGTGGGATATGTAGATAAAAGATCTTGGGATTGGTATGAAGTTGAGGAAATTTGATCTTGTTTCCAAGGTGGACTTGGGCTGCTATTTTCTTGTTGTGATATGGGTGGATATGTTGATGTGGCATTGACATGATAGGAAGATGGTTTAGGTTGGAATGATGATGAAGGTGACACATAGGATTGTGGTTGAATGTTTTGAGGTTGGAATGGTGTTTGGACATGTGGTATGATTTGTTGTTGTGATAATGATGGAGAGGTTGCATAGGATAATGGTTGTGGAGAGGTGGATAGATATAGATAAGGATTGACATTGGAAGAGGTGTGATAGGATGATGAAGGGGTAACATGATATGTGGATGGATGAGGTTGATATGATGATATAGGTGACACATAGGATTGATGTAGAATTTTTTGATGTGGTGATTGGATTTTATGTTGTGCTTAATGGATTTGACAAGTGGTCATGAGGTATTGGGATTGTGCTATGAGTTGTTGCATTTGAGGTGATTGGTTTATTTGAAGTTTTTGGACCATGTCATGGATTTATTGAATGATTTGTTGGTTTAAAGGTGATTGGATTGTTTGAGCTTCGTGAAGTATGTGAATGAGTTCTTGTGCTAGGTCTTCTAATGTTTTCATGGTGTCACTTTTGGAAAATATTAAGATTACGATTATGATTTAAAATGATTAGTATGTGATAGCTTGAATGACTAGGATGATTTGGATTGGAAAGATTGGATGATGTGGAAAATGTTTATTAAAAGTTTGACTTGGGAAATATCAAACACAAGATATCACATGTAAATGCATGAACACACACCAAACACAATGATAAATTTTTCTTTCAAGATTAAATGTTATGATTAAGTAAAAAATTGAATACAAAACAAAAATCCTAATGTTAGTCAAGTGGGTATGGCCAATTAGGTCTTAAGCTAGGATGCACCAGGTTGACTAGGGATGATATGAAAACAAAATCTTGCCACATAGCCGAGAGAAAGGGGTAACCCACCCTTCACCTTCACTTCCCAAAGGTATAAAGTTCTTTGGGGCTTAACCAATAGTGACAAGATTTCAACTCCCAAAGGAGGGTGTCTTTTGATTCACCTCTTGATTGAGGTCATTCCTTGGAGTGGTGTGTCTCCAAGCAGGCCTCCTACTTGAAGGGTATGACAAAAGTGAATCAAGTGAGGTGTTTTGATCTCCAAGATCACCTTGTTGTGTGACGAGAGAGCATATACAAACACACTTGATTCACACCCACAGTTGTTAATTTCCCTTTAGAAAATTGAAATGTGTGTAAAATAGTTCAAACACTTGTTCTTTTTAGATCCCAAATCCAAATGTGTAGGAAGACAATTATTCATTTTAACCCAATTTCAATAATGTGATAACAAACAATATGTTCTTTTTAAGCCCAAAATCCAAGTGTTTGATCAAACAAGTTGTTCTTTTTAAGCTCCAAATTGAAGTGTGTTGACAAGCAATGATTAGAGATAAAAGATGGAATGTGTGCACCTGATTATTTTCGTCCTTAAATCTACTGTAGATGCTAATGCCAATGCTGTTCCATCTCCTTAGATTCACCTACAAAATTAGAAAATGATATTATAATGCATCCATAAAAAAAATCTCATCAGACAAGGAAAATTGTAATTTCAGATACATATCTTTAACATAGCCGAATTAGTTTTTGATTATTTCAAGAAAGTTTTGATCTAAAAACTAAAAAATAAAAGAAGAGAACCCTGCTAATTTTCTAAGAGCTTTCTAGAAATGTAAATAAGTAAAAAAAATTCCCTGTTTTGCACCCAAAATTATAGATTTATGAAAACCCTAGAGAAAACAAAGATCGAATCATTTAGCACCTTATTTGACCTCAAATCAAATTTGTAAAAAAAAACCCATTAGAATTTCAAGAGATTTTCAAAAATGTAAAAATTTCTAGAAAATTTACTAATTTGTGCCCAAAAATCAATGTTATGAAAAAAACATAAAATTGGGGTAACCCCTACAAAAATGAAGATAAACCCACAATTTTTTTTACTGTAGCTTCCTTATATGATGGAAGAACTTACGTGAAAATATTGTAGAAAAATTCACATCCGTTTGGAAGATATTACAAAATCTTTAAAACCTAGTGTTTTGTCCAAAAAAGGGGAGATCTGCAACAAAAAGTCAATAAAACTTGCAAAAAGCAAGCTAGATCAAAGGATTCACATCAGGTTCACCAATGTAGTTAGGGAAAATCAGATATAAAACTAAACAAAAGATATCAAAACCCTAACTAGCACAATAGAGTACAAGTAAGCATGAAAATAAAAATAACAAGCGATTGCAAACCCAAATCCACGCTAAACTCGATTTATCTCCATTGCTCTTCTCAACCTTGCATAAGAGTGCAAGATTTTGAAGGATTGTTGATGGAGGAATGTTGGTTGCTCACTATTTCAGCATAACATTAAGATGAAGATGATAGATGGTAGAGGATAGATAGATAGATGAGAATTTTGAAAGAATTTGTGTAGAGTGAGGATAAGTTAGAAGAAGATGATCTCAAATGGCTTGCACATGAGGCTAGATTTATAGGCAAGAGCTGATATGATTCAATGGCTAATATTAAAATTCAATTATGTGATGTGCATGGCTAGGATTAAAAGTTGATTTTAGTGCCTATGACGCACATTAAGTGGGTTATGACATGAGGCTAAAATTAGGATGCGAGGGAATAAGTGGGATTCTTTTATTTATTTTAGAGAGAAAAGATGCATATGACGCACAATGAATGGGGCTAAAAATAGGATGTGAGTGAGAATATCATAATTTAGATAATAAAATTATCTAAATTATTTGCGCATGTGAAGAGTTGTAGTCAAGTGACACATGTTGCAATGTGGTAATAAGTGAGGGATTAATTCAAATATTTAGTTTGAATTATTTTAAGACATGTGAAGGGGAATTAATTAAATAAATGAGATTTATTTAATTAATTGGAAAGGTGATTGAGTGGGATAAACGGGATAAGTGGGATAATGTAATGACCTAGGGTAAAATATTACAAGATGTCTTACAAGGTCATGTATGACTAGGTAATGTTATGACATGGAAAATTTTGGGTGTCTACAATAATATTATATTATTAATATTAGTATCATATTATTATTATATTATTGTTAATATATTTTTATTAATATTTTTGATTATAGGTAAAATACGAGTTTTGAAGGGGCTCAAAACCCTTTACATTAGAAAGCAGTTGAAATAAAACAAAACATCATAAAGCAAAAAACAACCCAACAACGACCCATCAACAAAAAGTCAGCCAAAAAGGAGGACCCCACCAACAACACTACATGATTTTCAGAATATCTGCTACCTCCATGTTGCTAGCCACAAGCTTCTGTGCATCATCGAAAATATCAAAAATTTCCTTCCCAGATGCCCCAACTCAAGCTTTAGTTTTGTTCCTAGTCCTGGCTCTAGGTCCATCTGTATTTATCTCAAAAATAAAAATAATACCTTTCTCCCCACCCTTACTAGCAACACCCTCCTCCTCCATCGACTTACCAACAACACCAACCTCTTCATCATGGGAACTATATTTATGCTTCTTAGCACTAACCACAAGAAATGTAACAGCAATAGATTCATATTTACCAACAAAATTATGCACCTCCCCTCCTCTCAACACAGTATCCTAGATTTTCACCATTTGATCCTCAAGGGTGAGGATTCTGTCTTCAAGATTCTGTTTCATTTTGAGAGTTTGCTCCACAATAATATCCACCATAGTATTTAAGGATTCAAACAACTCATCTATCTGATTCTAGACAGAGGACCTCTCAACCTTACTGATCACACCCTTAACTTTGACATTAGTTTTATTGAGTTCATGAAAAAACCATTTAAAAAGCTTAAACAAGACAATGGAACCCTATGAGAAGTTCCAAGCACATCAGACAAATCTTCTCTATCAATATTAAAAACCCCTTTCCCTAAAGCATCTTCCCCCTCAAAGGAACTAACCCTATCTTGACCAGCAGGGGTGTCCTTACCTTTTTCAACAACAACTAAAGACTTGAGTTTGCGGATGGAGCTCACTATTTCCTTTGCCACCGCCTTTCTCTTCTTAAGCCTCTCCAATTTCACATCCTAGGTTTCCACAACAACATCAACATCCCCAGATGTACCTTTCAACTACAAATTTGGCTTGCCACTCAGGGAATCATCAACATAGAGGCCGCCCACAATAGTGAGAGGAAATTCCTTCTCCAGAATTTGGCTCGCAGTCCTTAAAACCCATTTCTTCCTACTTCCCTCCTTCGATTCCTTCTTTTGCTTGGAAACAAGGGGTAGTGAGGTGGCCTCACCATACAAATCATTCTTCACCTTCACACCCCTACTCAAAAAATCAATAACCACCTCATCACTACAAGTCAAATAACCCTTGCTAGCACATGATTCCCCTTTTTTAATCTTTCCCATAGTAGGGGAATCTAGACCCCCTCTAGAGAAGCAAGTGAATCAAGAACGTAGTCCACATCCTCCTCCAAATATGACTCTTTTTCCAAAATAAATTTCCTTTTCTTGAATTTTTCGCTAGCCGGTTCCTCTTTAGAAGCAGTCTCATACTCAGCAGGTTTGGAATGTTTACCCTTCGGGGTGACCATAGGTTTAGCAACCTCAAAATTCTTCACATAATTAGAGATGAGAAGGATTAACCCCACATGCAAGACAAGATTTTTAGGGTTTTTCTTGTGATCCTTAAGACCCAAATCAAGAGATATTAGAAGATAATAAGGAAAGAAAACCCTCTTCTTATGTTAGAAGTGATTAAGCAAGATGAAATGGTATGCATTAACCGCTGAAAATTGACCTTCCAACATTATGTAGCGCATTATCTCTTTTGCAACATCACCCCATAATTCCTTAAGAGAACTTCTCTAATATCCTCCACTCCTAAGAGTCCTCAAATCCTTCTCTTCATCATCTTTGAAAAATATTTTCATAGCTGTCTACGCCTCCTTTTTATCCCTAAATACTTTTATGCCATCCATAGCCGAGCTAGTAATACCAGCTATAAATTCTTCATTGACCTCAAATTCTGTCCCATAAAGCTTTAACACTCTATCATTCCATCCTTTAGCAAAAAGTGTCATTACCTTAGGATTATTTCCACGTAATTTCTCTAGGTAAGGAGTTAACCCTCCTTTCTCCAACACTTTCCAAACCTCCTTCTTCTTAAAAACTTCACATGAGAAAGGTTTGGCACAATTTCTATGTCCACCCATATCACCACAATTAGCAGAAGTTACCAGCTTGAGAGCTCTAGGCACAAAGCATAAAAAACTATGGAAAACAATGCAAAGACCACCCAAAATCCATGTGATGCCAGAATTGGAGCAAGGGAAAATAAAGACCATAGAGTTCCATTCCCTATGGCACCCAACTCTCTTACCAATTGCTTGATTCAAATCTTGCTCACCATCCTTTCTCATAATAATCAGCCAGGTGATGAAAGGCATGCACACTGCCAAACATAATGAGAAGTTAATCAAACTAAAATCAACTATCATGGATCATAGTAGCAATAACCTCTATAGGAAGAGGGTCATTCAAACCCCAATCCCTAAACTCTCTAACACCAATATTAGCAAAAATATCCGCTAACCCATTACCTTCTCTCAAAATGTGTGATATGTAATAATCATCAAAATATTTCAAAATATCTGTAAAGTCCCTTATCAAAGACTCAATAGTCTAGGAGGGGGGAATGCAATTTTTTAAATTATTTATGATATTCAGAGAGTCCCCCCTCCAACTACACTTTCCTATAACCATTGGTTTGTGCCAATTTGAGACCATGATAGGCTACAACCACTTTCGCATAGTGGTTTGTCTGGATTCCCAAAAGGAGCGCCACAACAGAGATGAGCTTACCATTAGAGTTTCTGATCACTCCCCCACAACTTCCTGGTCCAGAATTCCCTTTAGTAGCTCCATGAAAATTAACCTTCACCCAACTATCTAGAGGAGCTTTCCAAACAAAATATTCTCTAGAAGTTTTTCCTTTAGTAACTGAGAGGGAAATATCACAAAGCAACTTCCACCTTTGAGAAATAGAGATATCATAGGGGCTAAGATTTATCTTCAGTTCATTGTGAAAAGTGATCCTAGCCAAAAAGTTTTCTTTAATGGCAACACATATTTTGTAAGCCACAAAGATAGTAGGGAGGGTAGAATTCCTTAAAATTCTATTGTTTCACTCAAGCCAAACACCGCAAGCAATGTGAGGAAGAGAAAGAGACCATAAAATATGAAGAGCAGGATTGGGCGAAGGGCCAATCCATTGAGACCACAACTCATTTATAGATCCAGGAAACACCCACCTTAAGTTCCAAAGAGAGAACACATGGGCCCAAAGCATTCTAACATATCTACAACCAATCAACAAATGACAAGCATTTTCAGCTTCTTCTTCACATAGAAAGCACCTGTTAGGCATCACAAAACGTCTTTTGACCAAGTTATCAGTATTTAATATTTTGTTCTGGAAAAAGATCCAAAAGAAAATATTAACCTTAGGAATCAATCTAGAGGACCAAAGAAAATCCCAATAAGGAGTTGGGCCAACAAAGGAATCATTAGAATGAAAAACAAAAGTGACAGAGTAGTTACCATTAGAGGAAGGCTTCCAAACAAATTTATTTGGAGAAGGGGAAGAGGGAATGCGTACCAAAGATATAGCCTTAAACAAAACCTCCAAACTAGGGTCAACCTCATACAACTTCTTCCAATAGCCTCCCTCAATATAGTCAACAACCAATCTGCCAAACCGTCGCACACATAGATCCATGAAAGGTTGAGCCTAGGGCTCATCTTTGAGGGGCCTATTGCCAAACTGGTTATCATCCCAAAAAAATATATTTCTACCATCCGCCAATTTCCAAAAGAGACCCTTGGCCACAAGCCTTTGAGCCTTAATAATACAATTCCAAAGAGTAGAGCTAGATGAAGGATTAAACTCTTAAGAAAGAACCCCTTTATACCATCAACACCATGTAAGTATTTTCTCCAAAAAAAAATTTCCCATTTACTCTTGGCCAACAAAAGGTTCCACATCTTCTTTCCAAGGAGGGCAATATTATAAGCTCCAATTTTATGGATACCAAGCCCACTAGCCTTCTTGGGTTTTTGCAAACATCATCCCAAGCAACCAAGTGAATCCTTCTCTTATCCTCCACCCTAGACCAAAGGAATTTTTTTTGAATACTTTCCAAAGTATCCACAAATTTCCTATGCATATGAATAAGACTTAGAGCATAAATAGGAAGATTTTCAAAAGTAGATTTAATCAGCCAAACTTTCCTAACCTGGCTCAAAAGAGCTCCCTTCTAGCCAGCCAATTTAGACTTGAATTTATCAATCATACCCCTCCAAAAAGAATCAGGAACTTTAGAGCACAGGGGAAGGCCTAAATAAGAAGTAGGAAGTTCCCCAATCTGGCACTACAAAATTCTAGAAATTTTAGTTTGTCTATGGATCAAAGTGTTAAAATTAAAAGAATAGAACACTCTTAGGCAAGCTAAACTTTTTCCCCAAAGCAACTTCATACCTCTGTAAGATCAACTTGAAAACCTTAGCCTCCTTAATGGATGACTTCCCAAGCATAAGAGAATCATCCACAAACTGCTGATGAGAGAAAATAAGGTTACTAGAAGAAGGGCCAAGTCTAGACATAACCCCAGTATTAATAGATCTCTAAATGAGATGACCTAAGGATTCCACCATGATAATGAACAAAAATGAAGAAATAGTATCCCCTTGCCGCAGACCCCTCAAGTAGTCAAAGAGAGGGGAAGGGGAACCATTAATGAGGATAGAGAATCTCATAGTAGAGATAAGTTGAAGCACAAGAGCCACCCCTTTCTCCCCAAAGCCAAAATAAGTTAAAATATTTGAAAGAAATTCCTAGTCAACTCTTTCATAAGCTTTAAGTCAAGCTTCAGAATAAAACCAACATTCTTATTAATAGTAAGAGAGTGAATATTCTCATGAATAGAGTGAATAGAATCCAAAATTTTCTTACCAACCACAAACCCATTTTGTTCAGGTGAGATAATAAGAGGAAAAATTCTTTGCAATCTAATCGCCGGAACCTTGGAGAAGATCTTATAAATCGAGTTACATAAGTTGATTGGTCATAACTCATCAAAAGAAGCACCAGGCTTCTTAGGGACCAAAAAAATAAAAGAGAAGTTTAATTCCTTTAGAAGGTAGCTATACCTTAAAAACTCCTTAGTAGCCGCAACAACATCCTTAGCAATAATTTCCCAAAAGGATTGAAAGAAGAACACTGGAAAACCATCTGGGCCTGAAGCCTTATTACCTTCAAAAGAAAAAACAACACTCCGAATTTCATCTGCTAAGGGAAAGCAAACCAATTGTCTATTCATATCATCATCTAATATTTGAGGAATATCCCTTAATATATCCTCTTGACAAGCCAAATCAAGCTCCACATCCACCAAGAGCAGCTGAGAGAAGTAGGAGGAAGCAACAAGCAACAAATCAACATCCTTCTCCAAAACTTGATTATTGAAATTGATCAGATTAATACAATTATTAGCCCTATGTTTAAGTGTAGAGAGGTGAAAAATATTAGTATTCATGTCCCCACTTTTCAGCCACATAATCCTCGACTGTTGTTTCCAAAATTCCTCCTCCTTCACCATAATGTTATGCAATCTGGAAAGAAAGATATTTTCCTTTTGAATCAAGGCCTAGTCATACCCAAACAATTGGATAGATTGCTGCACATCCTAAACCTCCTTAGTCACACCCTCTTTTTCCATAAAAATATGACCAAAGGAAGTGCAATTCCACTTTCTTACATTATCCTTAACATTAGCAAGCTTTTTTGCAACTCCAAACATAGTCGGACCATCCACATGGATGTTCCACCAATCATTAACCAGATTACCTAGGTCAGGATGACAAGTCCACATTTTTTCAAATCTAAACAGAAAGTTTTTCTTGCCCCCCAACAAATCCACTGATAGAGCCAGAGGAAAGTGATATGACCCCAATCTAGTTAGAGCAGAAAGTGAGTAGGAATAATGAACCAACCACATAGGGGTGATGAAAGCATGGTCTATCTTAACCTAGATAAGGGCATTACCCACTCTCCTATTCAACCAAGTAAAAGATGCTCCTTTCAGGTCCAAATCAAGAAGAGTAGAATCATTAATAAGATTTGTAAGATCATATCTACTCTCATAAACCATCTGTGAACCATCCATCTTGTCAGCATCATGCAAAGGAGTATTAAAGTCTCCCATAACCAACTAGTTCTCAATATGGTTCATAACTTTAAAGGAGCACAAATTCTCCCATAATCTTTTTCTAGCACTCTTATAGTTTGGAGCATAAATATTAGACAAATTCTAAGAAAATATATCACGCAAATGAGTAAAGGAAGTAGCCACATGATTATAATCATTAAAAACCTCAGCCGCTTGGATCACTCTAAGATTCCAAAAAGTAACAATCCCTCTCGATGCCCCAATTGCATAAAAAAAATGCATTCCACAATCCTTAAAAAATTTGTTCTTCAACCTAGACAATTTATCCATTCCCATTTTAGTTTCTTGAATTAACACAATATCAGGGTTATGATCTCTCACTAGATTAGCAAGAAGATCATGCTTGTGAGGTTGATTTAATCCCCTCATATTATAGGAAATGATCTTCATAAGAACTTATTGGATGTGCTCTTGGAGCACATATCCAATAGAGTTCTCTGTGTACCATCAAAAATGTCCATTTGACTCTCCTTATCCCTAGCAACATTAGCAGGAGGCATTCCTCTTCCACAAGGTTTAGACCCACAATCTGACCTTTGTCGGTTTCTAGTCACTACTCTCGTCGAGGGAGAATTTTTTTCCTATTGCATCCACGAACCTGAATGTAAGGAGGATTGTCCAAATCATCCTGTTCCCAAAAGTCCTTAGTTTCAAGCATCACCTCCAAACCCTCAGCGTTCGAACCATCCTCATGCACTTGCATCACCCCCGAGGGAGGAGACCTTACCTCAACACACCCAAAGATCTTATCATCCTTGACAACCTCAGACCTAACTGCTTTCGTAGTTTCTATCGAATCACTAGTAGGGGAAGAATTTTTCTCTTCACCTTGCCCCAACGCCTTATTCTCCTCTCCTTAGTTCACCTGGCCTTCTAGAATATCAGCCTTGTCCTCCATTACTAGGTACTTTTCCACAGGTTCAACCTCCACATTCTTGCACAGGGACAAATCCCCTTTCTCCAAGGGCTCCACATCCTGTTCCAGAGCTTCTTCCTTCTCTCTTCATTGCTTAGTCATCTGCTTCAACACCTTGAGAGGACACTTTTTGGCCCAATGGCAATTCTTTTAAAAATAGAAGCATGCAAAGGGATTCAACTCAAATTCAACCGCTTGCTCCCAAACCCCAAATTTAGAGTTAATTTTTATCACAGTAGGAAGATCAGCTGATTGCTCCACATTTACATAGAATATGGTATAAACCAACCTCTTCCTATAGGTTGTCATTTGGTCAATCGATAACAAACAACCAAAAGTGCTTGCTATCCCTTTGAACACTTCCTCATCGCAAAATTCCATCGGGAGACTAGGAAGTCAAACCCAAACTAGAGTAGCCAAGAAAGAGCACAAGTTTGGGATGAAGCCTGGTTCCCACTTTTTAAGCATCAAAGATGACTTTCCAATAAACCATGTCCCACTTGTCAGAACCAAAACCATATCATCTTGATAATTAAAGGTGAAAGAAAAGAAACCTTTGGCCATTTCTGATACATCAATCTATCCCTTAGGTTTCCACCAATTTAAAGAAAACTTGCGCACCAAGTCAATATGAGGTCTGGGACCAAAAAATTTACCCAACAAAGCCATATCCATATTGGACATAATTTTATCAACAATACAATCTTGAACAAAAATAGAGTACTCTCCATTTTTCACATTAGCAATAAACGACACATGAGGAGAAGTACTCTTACCTTTAGGCTTAGCTCCAAAAAAATTCTTCCACTTAAGAGTAGAGCTCGAAAAGAAGTCATTCTTAGTCTTATCAATACCAAGACCCACAACATTAGGAGTCCCATCACAACCACTAGATGATAGACTTGGCCCTGACTTTTCAGTCCCAGGAATCTCTTTTTCAAAGGACACCAAGAAGTGCGTAGGACACATAACCTTCAAAGCCCGTTTCCCACCAAAAAGTTCATTAGCTACTAAAGGGGACCTATTATGCTTACCTACAGTAAAGGAACCACTTGAAATCACCATTCCATCAACAAACTGTTTGCCATTAATTCCTGGAACATCGTCAAGAAATCCTGCCTTTTCAAAATTTGAAAATCCACCACCGCCATCACCACCACCTGAGGAGCTCTCTATAATTTTTTCTATAAGTACTACATATATTTTTATTAATGTTAATTAGTTTTGGTATTCAATTTTTTTTATTTAATATATTAATTAGTATTATTATTATATTACTATTAACATTAGTGTTATAATATTATAATTAGTAAAATATAATTATTATTTAATTATGTTAACACTTGTCTCTTTTCTTGAGACTTTATGTAGGAATTTGGGTTTGTGAAAAATTTGGCCTAGAATAGAAGAATGATACATTAAATTAAGAACATCAAGTTGGAGTCAAACCCTAAGTTCTAAAACCCTAGCTATCCCCATGGCACTGTTGCTTTTCTTTTGTGTTGTTGTATTGACTTTGTAATTAGAGAAAAATTTCAAGTTAGATTGCAAATAGCATAAAACCATTAAATCCCTAATAACAATGGAGAACAATGAAAGCAAGAAACATGAGAGTATGAAACAAATTCACCTAGTCTTCAAACCTCCATTGGCCTTCTCCATCTTGCTGAAAATGATATAATTGCCCTCAAATTTGAAGTGCAACTATAACCTATGACAAAGCCAAGCAAAATATTGAAGTAATGTGTATGCTCAAGCACTCAAAAAGCTCTCAAGCATACTAGAAATAACTTCTATGTCCAAAATGACTTGAGAGAAGGCCTTTTAAAGAATGCCAAATTGAGAATGGATGGCCAAGATTAAAAGTTGGTGAAGCCCTAAGATCAAAGGCCAATAATCAATTCCATGAGGAGGATTAGGGTTAGGGAAAAATTAGGTAAAAGTTAGGGCAAGCCTTGAAATGAAGGGTTGAGATTTAATTGGAGATAATCAAATCAATGGTGGAGAATAATAGGTAGTTGGAATAATAGAAATTATTTAATTTATGGAGGAATGTTGACTTATGAATTAAATAATAGTTTAATTCATAAATGGGAATGAGACAAAAGACTTGATATTTATATTTGTTTTAATTATTTATTTTGTGGGATGGAATGTGGGGTAAATAAATAAGTTTATTTGATAAATGATAATGTTAATTTTATTAAATAATTGGAGGGAATAGGGATTAATTAGTGACGTGTTTAAATAAATAAATGTAATTTATTTATTTAAATAATCATGGAGGAATAATTATGACATTAGGATGTGATTGAATTATTTGAGGGAGAAGCATGGTCATCGTAGAAAGTATGGTTTGCAAGTCGAGACCATTTTTATGTGTCTACAGACTTGTTGCAACTCGTTGAAAACAACTTATATGACTGTCTTGAGCCTTTATGTTTATTCTTTTATAGGTCTCGTTTCCTAGCAATTGTCTATCGAAATTTACCCCATGTGCATTTTGAAACACTTAAGTTCATTATTGAGGCACCCACTTGAGTGTTCCTCACCAATGGACTGCGTGTCATCTTCTCGTTGCATCACATCTTCTCTTAGGTCCCATAGACTGACAAGTCTTGTAGAGTAATTAAAATCATTCATTCATTCATCACAAACATAAATTACAATGTTTCCATATGGTGCCATATGTTAGGTTCTCTTTTGGTTGCATGTCTCCTTTGCATCACATTTTTATGTCCACCATGCTATTGCTAAAGTGCAACAAATTGATAGCCCACCATATCTTCATTTCATTAGGTTGCATATCCTCTTCACATTGCAGTTTTATTTCTTGAAAACTCTCAAAATTTGTGATGGTGCACTCACATAAATTCATCACAAATTCAACCAAATACTTTAAAATATTTCTTGCGATATGCTGAGATGATGTGATGATCATAAATTTTCTAAGACAAAATTGGATCAATGAATTTTATGCAAATTTGGAAATGTATACCTACAAACATTCATTTTTCTTGAGTCTGCCTTGATTGTAGTGAATGATCATTTCTTACCACTATTATATGAAAAATTTCACAAGGTTAAGTAATTCATTATTGCTAAAAGTTGTCGAGAATTTGTGCAAACAGATTTCAAGCATTTTCACAACTTCTAACAATAATTCTAATTTCAAAATTATGGTTTCAAAAGCATACAAACAAGTAAGTAAAACTCACTATTTGTAGTGAATTATATTCTTTTGTTTTTATTTTGGAATCATATAAATTAGATTTTACAGTATGTAATGAATTTTTTGGTGTTATAAGGAAAATCCCTAGTTAGGTTATTACTAAAAAATTCTTAGTACATTCATAAACACCTAAAAAATGAGCTAGTCTTCTACCAAGTCCCATGGAGTTAAGAGGAGTCTTGAGGAAGACTTGAAAAAACAATTACCTAAATCCTCTAAAAGGTCTAAGCATGCTCAAGGCACCAAGGTAGTAACATACATGTTTCTTGATAAAGTTGGTGCTATCAAGGATTTTCCATCCCTCTACAAGGATGGAATATGTTTGAATATGGTTATAAGACACCCCTTGTAGAAAGATCAATTTTAAACATATCATGGAATTGGGAAAATTGGTTGTGTTAAATATGTTTGTGAATGTAGACCTCATCAAAGCCATTGCTTGGATGTATGATATAGGGAATACAATTATAATAAATAAGCGTGGAGGTGTCCTCTTACATTTTACCAAGCACTATATCACTAAGGTTTTTAACCTCAATGTAACTACAAGCGTGCCAATAAATTTTGGTGCCTTGAATAAATAGTTTTCCTTATACAAACTTAGTTATAGGGTAATGTGGCTACCCTAATACAAAAGGAGATATGTGAAGAGGAAAATTGTCAAGTTATCCAAATGAGCCATTCAACAGTGACATATTTGAGGACTATTTTGTGAATACATATTATACTTTATGCTAGGTCTTGGGTGAAGACAATAAGGTGCAAATTATTATCTATATGATGATGCATTCTATTGATGTGCAACATAGGGATTTAAATATAGAGCTTGATTACACAACATACATAGTAGAGGGGATGCATCCAATTAAAGCTATCTCAGACAAGAATTTTTCCATCCATTTTAGATGGTATTCTTTATTATGTCACTTAATTCTACACAATAGTAGAAAGATTTGGAGTGGCGCCATGAAACTAAGAATGGTGAATGAGGAATTCCAAATGCTTGTGTATACATGGACTCATATTTTGGATATGCATTGCAATGGTGCTAGTTATGTGGCTTTTGAGCATTATTTGTTCAAGTGGTCCTAAAGAATTTGGTATTTGAATATAGATAAAGGATCTCAAACAACATAATGAAATTCTTAAGGAAAAAGGAGAGAGATCCTAAAAAGGGAATAAATCACAACTGGGGTGATTGGTATGTGCACACATATACCACTGTAATTAGAATATGTGGTTCACCTATGCAACCCCACATCTTCCCAAAATATGTGCTAGATAGGATTTATTTCTTGGAGATTATGTGGTAGATGAATGAAACTAATAAATTCCATCTCAAAATCAGCAAGAAAGGCTCAATTATACCTTATACAACCTTTTTATTAGTTTTCAAAGTCACATCTAAGGAAGGATTAGATGTGTTACCTTATTTATTGTAGTCATACATAATGAAAGTAGACATCCTCTAAAATTGTGACCTTGAGCACTACATTGACCAGGTTAGACTAGATGCTAAGAGGTCCAATTATTATCAAAAGTTCAATTTCATAGAGGATGTGATTAGGAACTGTAATAATGATGATGAGGTCAAGATGATGAAAAAATAGGTTACAATCCATAGGGTTTAGGAGAAGAGGAATAAAGTGAATCCTTCATACCAGAGAGCATGTGCAGAGATCAAATACCCATTCACTAGGATCCAGGCTGTGTTAGAAGAGTATGAAGATATTATTGCAGATGTACCTATCCTAGTGGTACTACTTGTAGTTATGGAGGAAAGACTAAGAGAACAAGAAGTTGAAAAATCTACTCAAAAGGATGCAAAGCCTGCAAGTTCAAGTGTACCTCCAAGGGAACCTTAGGATACACTGGTAGCCACCTAAAATTGACCATTTACATTTGGTAAAATTTATCCTTATTTCATCTATTCCATCTTCTCATCTACATTAGTTAAATAATTTTGTTAATATTTAATTATTCATCATTTTCCTAAGGTTTGCTAAGGTATAAAATTTAATTATTTAATTAAGTACTTTATAACCTTACCCCTTTTCCTCTCTAAATTAAATAAATAGAATAATTTATTTAATTTAGTCACTCACCCCATGAGAATTAAATTTATTTTTTATTTCTCCTCCCCCACTTTCTCTATCCTAGTCACATCCTCCACAACCTTCTTCTAATCATGATTAATTTGCATAATCCTTGGTTAAAGATGTGCACATTCGTAATCCTTGATTAGGAAGGTTTCACATCCTCCATAATATGCAAGTGGATCCTTAACCATCATTACCCACCTAATCACCTGCCTAATCCCTCACATGCACATTCTAATCCATTGATTATCTAGCCTAATCAAACCCCTTGGTCAACCCCCTAATAAGTACTACTGAAACATGGGAAAATGTGGGTGATGGATTTTGAATGGGGGTATGCATGTACACTTTCCTTCCTTATTTCATTAGGAAAAATAGATCCCCTAGGGCAAGATTGATTTTCAAACCTTAGGTGAGTCAATCTTAATGGAGATCTTTATGTTTCCCTTATGACTTAGGATAGGGTAAATCAGCCCGAACTAAACTTTTGGGAGGTGAATGAAAAATACCAAATGAATGAAATTCTGCAATGTGACACATGAATCATCAATTTAAAACCTTAATCTAATATAATCCATTTTTTTTAAAGAAATCTAAGAAGGTTATGAATTTATGTACCTATCACCAAAACCCTGTGTTGAGTGTCCTCTTGGGATAGATTCACCCTAGGGCGAATGGGTCTTGCTTCAGGGGTTCAAAGTATGCTTTCACAATCCTTTTCTCCAAGGTTTTCACTCCTGATTCCTCCAGGTTTCACAGTCAGAAATTCAGAATTAAATTATGAAAGTGAGTTTTTGTGGCTTGATGACAATGTTGACAACTTTGCAACTTTGACAACTTTTGCAATTTTTCACTCTTGATGAATCTTCAATCATTCTTCAACCTAAGATCTGCAAAACACACAAGAGGTAAATATTGTTTTTTTGGTGAATGGGGGTTTTCTTTGGTCCAACCCTGTTTTGGTAATTAAATGTTGAAATGAAATACTTAAACATGAAAGGAATGATGAATGGAAAATTGCTATGTTGCAACTCACCAAACCCTTGAATTGAGATCCTTGAAGGACTAAAACTTAACACATATCTTCAAGGTCTTGATCTTGCATGAATGGATTGATTGGATGTTGATCTTTGATGTTTGAATTGATACTTGAATGCTTGAAACCTACATCACAATGTTAGCTCCAAAAACATGCATGAATGATGATAACTTTGACATGATGCTTGAGATATTGAATGTTGCTGTAGATGCTTGATAAACCCGCTCTTGAACACATTTGAAAATAATCTTAGCTCTTGTGAAATCTCTCAAAAAGTTCTAGGATTTGAATGTATAAAAAGACATTGTATTTATAGGTAATTTTCTAATTGCTTGAAAATTAAACATTACAAGCCGACATTTGAAATTTGAATTTGGATCATAAAAAGGCCACCAAAAACATATTAAAATTTTGAATTAAGAAACTAAAGAGGACCCATTCGCCCAATGGGTCCTGACCTAAATTTCCAAGACCTATTCATTTCAAGGTGTTAGAAATGATAATTGCATTAATTAAATATTGATTCCCCTGTTAGAAATTACAATTAATTAGGCTTGTAGATGCATAATTGGGCCAATTAGAGGCTTAATTAAGTCCAATTTATTTAGGGACACAAACTAGTGTGAAAATGTAAAGGTGTACATTTTTCAACACTACATTTAGCCCCCACTTTAGTGAGCTAATGAGCCCTACCCTCAAACTCACACTCAAGTAGACAAACAAGCATCAAGAGAGGTCTAATCATACAATTTTTAGAAAGATAAGACAACAAAGGTCAAGGAGAATGATCAAGCCCCCAATATCTAAGATCTCACGAAAAACCAACAAAGGCACAAAGAGACACATGCTTATGTTAAATACATAGCAACAAGATAAGATACATAAGCATACAATGCCAAAATTAATAAGAGAAAGAGGAGATGGATCAAGCCTCAACTATTTGTCTAGTAGGTATGGATCAAGCTTTAGTTTTTTGTCCAAAAACATTTACAAGTGGAAACCCATTGCCCACTATGCAAATAAAATGTACTCACATAGGCTAGTGAAATCTGTCGCCCACTAGGTGAGCCCCCAAAACGTAGCTAATGGGAAGGTCATGCTAGGTATACAGGCTCCCATTGTACTGACCATACCAAATTTATACCTTTTGATAGCTTTGATAAGGTGCCACATAAATGGTCACAAGGCTAGCAAGCTATGTTATGCTAGGCACTCATGAAAAAGGCTCTGGACTGGCAAGCAAGTTGTGTTATCCTTAGTGGCCTTGATACATAAAGGGGTTTTTCTTAGTTCATGAAATGTCTCACCTTAGGGAACATTGTGCTTAATGTCTCCATGAGAGGACTAGTTGAGGATAAAAGACTCACAACTTAGGGAATGAAATCCATAACATCAACATTAAGAGAAATGCCATATGCTTAGAAATATAGCAATCTTGAAGGGCATCAAACCCAATGATACCACCAAGAAGACAAATCATGTGAAGTATGAAGACCACACTTTGAAGAAAACAATGAGTGGGGATGTGTATGCCCCCACTTTAAATAAATTGCTAAACACCATGCTGTGAGAAATTACTTTAAAGTAGAATATGATAAATGCTAATACATGGGAGCTTTATTTAGAAAGGCCTATGTAAAATATATCTTTCTAGAATAGAGCTACATCATGGAGAGGAGGGTTTCCCCCCATATGAAATCCTAAGATAACACATAAGGGATCCATGGATTTGGGGTTATCGTTTGTCATTGCTGTAGTGATATAATAGAGCTTGGAATTGTCATCATTCCCAAAATAACTCATGGAACAATGAGAACAAAGGAAGAATGACACATAGAGAGAGAGAACAAAGATAAAATTTTGGGTCAACATGGAAGAGACCTAAATGTCTTGATTCCTTGCATCATCCCCAAAAGGAAAACACAAGACAAAAGAAAAGACAATGTTTATGACATATAGAAGAATGTAGACACAAATAGAAGAATGTCACAACAAATTTTCTTCCTTTGTATACTTGCACCAATGGAGTGACAAGGGTCATCCAAAGTAGGCTTACAAACATATAAAGACACACCAAGCAACACTGTATAGGGGAACACATTTCACACATGCAATCAAAAAGAACATGAAGAAAAAGAAAATACTAGTATGACACATATGATTCAACCTATAGTAGTTAATCCACATCCCAATCTTGTTCATCATGTGTGGAATGCATAAAACTAGCCAAAGGGACAATGACACATGTTGTACTAGGAGCATCACCAGGTTCAACATGTGGTGAGTCACTCTTGTTAGGAGGATGATCATGGTTGTTATCATCTAAGTTCATGGAAGAGGAAAATAATAAATTCAACTCATTATGTACTTCTTCATCAATCTTAGCAATCTCATAATCATCATCCAAGTTAATCATAACAGGAGGACTAATGAAAATGCCCATAGATGTTTCATGTGTTTGTTGTGGAAAAAGTGGAGAATCATTGTTCTTTTTTTCAATTGGTGCTTGATATTGATTTTCTATTTTATTCTCTTGTTTTAATCTACAAGAAATAGCATGACATCTACACCTCTACTCTTTAGCATTTCTATTTCTTTTTATAATTTTTGAGTTGTAATTGTGTAGGAGCGGGTTTATCAACCATAGGTTTATTTTCTTCCTGCAATGGAGGAACAAAAGAAACCATGGGAGTTTGTTCAACCACTTTCTCTTTAACTCTGTAAACTTGTTTGATCTTAGGAGGCACAACGAGACTCAACACTATTATCTCTTGGTCTTTTATAGGAGACAGGCAAAGGATTTGTCATAGGTTGGTCTTGGTTACTTGGAAGGGATTTGGGTTCAATCATGGTTTCATCAATGATAGGAGGCTCAATCATGGGTTAAGGCATGTTACTAAGGGATAATTCTTCTATGTGCTCTGACTTAAAATTTTGATAAAACTTGAAAATGAATTTCTCATGAGGCTTAATAGGTTCCATAGGTTCGGGCCAAAATAAATCCAATGAGAAATTACCACAGGAAGACACATGATTAAAGCCACTATGGTGCGCTGTAAAGATATCATTTCCAAATGGAAAATTTAAGCATCTATGCACCACTGAAGAAATGACATCCATGGAGTGTAGCCAGGGGTAACCAAGCTCCACATGGAATTGGTCTGATGATGGGATGATGGAGAATGAGACATTCAATTGTTTCAGTCCAAATTTTAAAGGAAGAGTGACCGAACCTATCGTAGGGCAAGAAAAACCATTATGTGTTTTGATCCATGCTTTCAATTATTCATAAGAATCTTGATAAAGTTCATGCACAAACAAAAATTCCTCAGTGATCACATTCTTTACATACACAAGATCAATTAATATCCCATTAGTAGGCTTGTCATTGATTCCTCTGGTAATGTAAAGAGAACCATTAGGTGCACATCTAATTATGTCATTTTGTGAGAAAGCAATGTCAAGGGGTATTTTTGTTTGGACCTTACAAGGTTGAACATCAATGAAGTTGATCATACATTGTAAGTCTTCTTCATTTTCACTCATATTGTCATTATTTATGATGAAGACATGAAAAGCAACATACTTCCAGATTCTCAAAAATCCTAGATTACACCATTTTTCATAAACGATAAAAATAAATGGACAACTTCATATGTTGATTTGAAATCGATCACAATTTCACTCAACACTAAACTCAAATTCAAAAATAAAGCAAATATCTTTATTTCTTAGATTTCATGAAATACATTACAAATTCAGGAAACTTCTTTGCGTCTCCAACTCTTTAGCTTCAACTCTTCATTTTCCTCTCTCACCTACTTGACCTCGTCTACTAGCATGCCTCTGCACATTCAAGGCATGACATGGATCTGCACTCCATGTGATTTCTTAAATGCACTTCTAACATTCAATCTCTTCCTTGGGTTGTCTTTTCTCCAATATTCAAAGGAAATACTCATACATTCCATGACCACACATTCCTATCACTGCCCCTCCTCTATCCAATTCCCCTTCTTTTCTTCAAGCTAACTCTCCATACCCTCACACAAAGAATCTCACTACACTCTTTATTTGTTTAAATCTGCACTAAATATCAATCTCTCCATTGCCATCCCTCATCTCCTTCCTACGCAGCCCTCATTGCATCATCTCAACTTTGAATATCAAGCTTCCCACACATCCACTATTAATCTACACTTCCATTATCTTTCAACATTGAATCATTTTTAAGCTCATTAAATTGGAAGAATTTACCATATCAGCATGACCTCTTCCTCCTGCCAGGTGCATCCTCTCTTTTTTGTCATGTCTTCCCTTCCTTTTGCATGGTTCTTCATGTCATGATCGGTCCTCCATTTAATTACTTTATGCTTGGAAATTAATCACCCCTTTGAGATGGTGGCATGCATCAAACCACTCCTAACTTATAATCTACTTATTAGCTGAACAACGTCTTCCTCATTTGGCACGATTTCTTCTATATCTACCTATTCACCATATGAGCTTGGCATTTATTTCCCATTGAACTCTCTATCTGGTGCAAACCCCTCCTTGTTTTTTCTCTGCACATAAATTTCTCCCTTCCTATGCATTAAAATGTTACAAGCATAGAGTTTTGGATTTAATAGAAGAATTTGATGCATTCAATATTTTGTCCATTCCTAGAAGTAAGAATAAACATGTTGATAGGCTTGTAGCCATAGGTGGACAGTATGATATCCCAATTATAACACTAATGATACTAGTAAAAAACAATATGTGAAGGTTGTTGTTAGGCCTTCTATTCTTGATAATCATGTTTTTTGAAAAGTTTTTGAAAGTGACCAACAAATTGTTAATTTCTTAAGAGAAGAGGTTGAGTTTTCAGCTGGAAATCAGGAAAGATTCCAACAACAGTATGAGGACCAGGTCATATAGCTTAAAACTAACAAGTTACCCAAAGGATTAGTCACTTTGGAGTCTATTTTTAATTCAGATGACCAGCTAAGGAAAGAAAAAGCCAACATACAGATCAGCCAAGAACAATATGAAGAGGTTGAAATCTTTAAAGGTAAGCTCTTGAAAATCGGTAAGATTTGTACCAAAGAAGAAAAAGAAGCTTTTATATTACTTTTCCAAGAATTTAGTGATTTTTTTGCATGGGAGTATTCTGATTTGAAAGGATTTGACCAAAATCTTGCACAAAATACTCTAGAACTTGATCCAAATTCCAAACCAGTAAGGAGGAAGAAAAGACCCTTGAATCCTAAGCTAGAGCCACTCATGAGAAAGGAGTTAAACAAGATAATTGAGAGTTCCATTATATTTCCTATCAAGCATACCTCATGGGTGTCAAACTTAGTTCCTGCAAGGAAAAAGAATGGAGAGATTAGAATATGTGTGGAATTTAGGGGTCTTAACCGAGCCTCACTCAAAGACCACTATCCTTTACCTTCAATGGAACAAATACTGCAAGTAGTTTCAAGATCAAATAGGTTTTCCTTGCTTGATGGATTTTCTGGTTATGACCAGATTTTAGTCAAAGAAGAAGATCAATATAAAACAACCTTCACCACAAAATGGGGTACCATGGCCTATAAGAAGATGCCCTTTGGTTTGTCCAATGTTGGTGCAAATTTTTAGGGAGCCATGGATATGGAATTTTGAGGCTTAATGTACAAGATAGTGCTATTATATTTAGATGATATCACAATTTACTCCAAGGAAGCAAAGGATCGTATAAATCACTTAAGGCATATTTTTGAGAGATGTAGAGAGTTTGGTGTTTCCCTTAATCCTAAAAAATGTGTGTTTTATATTCATAAAGGGAAGTTGTTGGGCTATATTATCTCAAAACATGGTATTACTATTGATCTTGAGAGGGTAAGTGCTATTTTGGCTCTTCCTTTACCAACACATAAGAAGGGGTTGCAAAGTTTCCTTGGTAGAATCAAATTTGTTAGAAGATTTATACTCGATTGTGATGAGTTATTGAAGTCTCTAACAACTGTGTTAAAAAATAATTTATCTTTCAGCAGCTAGACAAGGGAAGGTAAAAGGAGTTTTAAAGCAAGAAAAGAAGCATTATCCTTAGCTCCTACTCTCTTAAATCCTATTTTTTTAAAGGATTTTTTCTTGTATGCATATGGTAACATTGATAGTATCTCAACTATCTTGGTACAACAGAATGACCAAGGTTTAGAGAAGCCTATAGCCTTTCTCAACCAAGGGATAAAGGATTATGAGCTAAGGTACACCTTTGTTGAAAAACATGTACTTGCCATTGTTAGAAGTTTGAAAAAGTTTAGACATATACTATCTAACAATAAAGTGAAGTTGTTGGTTGCTCATCCTAGTGTCCAATAATTTTTGGTGAGTAAAGACTTGGGAGAAAAAAGAGTTGGTTGGATTACGAAATTCATGAAATATGACATAGAAATCAAGGTAACCAACCTGGTTCATGGTAAAGGCTTGTGTGAGCAGCTTGCTGGTCATTCGGGTGAAGTGGAAGAAAATGATGATAAGGTTGTCCTAGCTCTCCTAGATGAAGAACAAACAACTACACCAACTTCTCCAACAAGTTGGGTGCAAGAAATGTTCCATTTTCTTACAAACTGGTGAGTATCCTCATGGGATGGATAGAGCCAAACGAAGGTATTTCAGACTGCAATCTATTCCCTATGTTCTCTTAGAAGGTATTCTCTTTAAGAATGATTTTCATGGATTCTTATTGAGATGTATAGAAGTTGATAAAATTAATGAGATTTTGCATGAGTTCCATGAAGGGACAGTTGTTGGACACTTTTCACAAAGATCTATAGCCCTTAAGATAATGAGAGCAGTCTACTTTTGGCCTAATTTATTCAAGGATTCACACTTGTGGGTAAGGAAGTGCAAATAATGTGCCTTATTTACAAGTAAAGAGAAGTTAGCAGCTCTCCAATTGCACCCAATTTAAGTTGAACAACTCTTTATGAAGTGGGGTTTATACTTGATTGGAGTCATCAATCCACCCTCAAGTGTTGGTCATAAGTGGGTTCTTATAGCGACTAATTATTTCACAAGGTGGGTAGAAGTTATGCCTCTTAAGCAAGCAAATGAAACTGATGTCTTTAACTTCTCTGAGGACTTGGTAAAAAGATTTGGTACACCTGATTCAATCATCTCAGATAATTCCTTGGCATTTTTGGTTACAATGATAAGTGAGTGGGCTGGCCGGAATAACATATTTTTTAGTACATCTTCAAATTACTATCCTCAAGGTAATGGAATACTTGAGTCCACTAATAAGAACTTAATCAAAATCATAAAGAGAACCATTGAAGATAATCAGATAGCATGGCATACCAAGTTGAAATCAGCTCTATATGCTGATAGAATCACTCCCAACAGGTCAATTGGGAACTCTCCTTACATGTTGGTTTATGGGATAGAATCAAGAATACCTATCTCCAATCAGCTTTTAGCTCTTGAATTGTTCAATAAATTGGATATGTTAGAAGAAGATCCAATGGTAGCAATATTGGAACAACTGGTTGAGTTGGAGGAGAAGAGAAATGAGGCTATGAAGACAATGGAAATCCACCAAGCGCAAGTCAAAAGGTCTTTTGACAAGAGAGAAACCCCTAGAACTTTCAAACAAGGGGATATTGTCTTGAAATGGGATGAGCTAAAAAAAAGGTTTGAAAAGCACTCCAAGTTTGATTCTTTTTGGAGTGAGCCATACATGATTATGGAGTGCAAACAACATAATTCCTTTCAACTGTCCAAGTTGGATGGAGAAATGGAACCAATCCTAGTTAATGGGATTCATCTTAAGCATTGTTTCTAAGGTTCTTTAAGCCTTTTATACATATTAGAGTAGGATTTTAGGAGTCCAATAAGTGTTGGTGCACATGTTTTGTCAAGTTTTTTTTTCCTCCAAGTGCAGGTTGCACATTTGTTTCTAGTTTGAATTAGTTTAGGGTAGTGGTTTCAGTTTGCTTTCCTCATTTTTGAGTGTCTTGCAACTATTTTCAGGTTTGGTTTTGAGTTGTTTCAGGTCTCTTGTTGACTCCATGCCCAATGGATAGGTTAAGGAGGCTATTCTTTCATGTTTAGCAAGAAAACACCCATTAGAGGTCACCAAAAGATGTTGGCATTATTTTCAAGTCATTAGGAAAGCTAATTATGATTTTTACAAAATGGATGAGGGAAATTTAAGATAAGAAAATAATAAGTTTTCATCACACTTCAACTATGTTAGTGAAAAATGAGAAAGGGTCAAAAGCTTGTTTATTTTTTAGTGCTTGAGTGAGAGTTTTGAGGGAAAAACAAAAATGAGTTTGTTATGTCATTATCCTTTCAATCTCGTGGCATGAGAAACTTTAGGGTTTCAAGTAGGTGCCATTGAGGGAAGCTCAGAGAAATAAGGAGGTCGAAGGGTCTTTATCCCACATTGAAAATGAATTAAAAGAGTCTACATCCACACCTAGCCACTTTTTTCCATAGACATAGCACATAGCAAAGGTTATGAAGAATAACAAAAAGACTAGGTAATGCACAAAAGGGGCTAAGATGTGTGTGAAAGAAACTTCATAAGAAACTTTTCCTTCTCTAAAATAATCTGTGGTTAAAACATAGACTCCAAAGGGGTAGAACAATAGTTCCAAGTTAGAGAGCACTACCTCAAGAAATTTATAGCTTGTGGAGTTGGTCAAGAAATTCCTCGAAGAAAGAAAACAATAAGGCATATGAAGATAAAATATTTTGTAAAGTGTTTCTTTTTCCAAGAGAAGAAGAATACAGGCAATAGGATAGTCATATAATGATAGAAAATATGTGTTATGGATAGCTAGATCTTTAAGACAACCACTAAAGGAACATAGTGGCAATGAGAAAGTGACAAAGGAGTTGTAATTGTACAATGCAACACCATCAAATCAAGCAAACAAAAGAAGAGTTGGGAACCCCTTGTCTTTAGTTTGAGATTTCCCTTGTTAGATGAAAATTCCAAGTTCAATGCTTACTCAGATGTAAATTGCATATGGTGATAAATGTGATGAAAGGTGAGCACTGTGATTTAGGGTGACAGTGATTTTAATTAAATATGCATGGACTACCATAAAATAATACAATACAATCATAACACTGCATAAATGGCGGCGGTTGGAGTTTCAGAGGAATACCATGTGTAATAGTGATTTCATTAAAGGATAGTCATAGAAATAGAGGGGAAACCTTAAGAGATCCTCATGAAGAACAAGAGAATGATAAACTCTAGATCAAAGCCATCAAGCAAGGTAAGGTGACAGTCCATATGGATAGTCATGACTAGAATACTATGAGGAAGGAAAAAAAAAAAAGGTAGACTAGAGGCATTGCCATAAGAGTTTCCCAATAAATGATAGTGTAACAGTCTTAAGATCACAATGGCGTTGATTGTGAAATAGCACAGTGACAAAAGATGGAAAGACCTACTAGAGACTTGCACACCTATAGGTGGTAATGAAAGTGAATATGATGGTACAGGGTTAGTGAGTGGTTAGAACCATCCATAATTTGATATCTATTGATAATGCCTTTAACTAGTGTATGCTGGTATGAATGAATATGAGTCATACAATGAGTAGTGCCCTTTGACCATCATCAAAGATAGTTACCTTTGTTTTGAGAAGTAGCATCACATACAATCTTTGCATGGGAAATGGTAAATAGTAGTCATGATAATGGTGGCAATGTATTAATGTAGGTTTTCCAATGAGGGAGACACATAGAAGGAGCTTCACATGACTTAAAGGTAGATATTAATGAAAACTAGATTTAATTTAAAACTTAATCATGCAAAGTGTACACAGTGATTCAAAAGGGTAGCCAAAGGAATGAATGGAATTCAATATCTTTTGGACTGTATGAAGATAATGATGACTTGTGAGCTTTTGATAGAGAATAGGATAAAGGGGGGTGCGAATATATGACATCTGTGTCAGTTTTTAACCTTTGAACTTCTCCTACGACCTCCTAAAGCTTTTGACCATTTCAATATTTCCTCCACATGTTTTAAAGGAGTCAAAATATGAAGGTGGAAATGGTTAGGGGATTAATTGGCTAATTGAATGACACTTGAGATGCATTTAGGAGGTAGTTTGAGGTGGTTAGATGATTTTTTTAAGCACTTATGAGGGTTGTAGGTGTCTAAAACCAATTCCATCCGACCCAAGGTAGTTGGGCATAATGGAGAGAAGATTTAGGAGCCTTGTGGTGAATTGAGTAGCAAGTGGAGGGCATCTATGAGGAGGCTAAGATGAGTTGTCCATGTGGTGGAGTAAAAATAGGGGCATTTGGGGACTTTTTTCCAACTATTTTCAAGCAACTAGGAGCAAAATTAAAGGCCCTATCCATGAACAGGTCAAAAAAGGTGGTTTTTCTTCATCAATGAAGCAAGTTGGAGTAGTTTGGAGGGGTCTTTTGGCCAAAAATCATTACATCCGACCCAAAAGTAGTTGAAGACCAAATCAACTTGGAAGAAAAGTGCAAGCATGAAGTATAATTCTTGGACCAGGTCTCCTAATCCATTCTTCTTTCTTTATTTCTCTCCTAGATTCTCTCTCATGTGTTGAAGGGATATAAAAAGGTTTGAACTTAGTTTCAAACTAGTTCTTACTTGTAATTGAATATTTATAATGTAATATTTATTTATTATGTGGTACACCTAGGGAATCTAAGGATGTGTGCATCACATGGGCTAGCATTCTTTGGGTCACTTTATGTGTTGTATGAAACATTGGATTAAATATTTAATGTGGGGTTACACATGGGCTAGCATTCTTGGGGTCACTTTATGTATTGTATGAAACATTGGATTAAATATTTAATGTGGGGTTACACATGGGCTAGCATTCTTGGGGTCACTTTATGTATTGTATGAAACATTGGATTACATATTTAATGTGGGTTTACACATGGGAAAAATATTTAATGTTGGAAAAACTTAGTACCAAAATTAAATGTGGGGGTTAATGGTTTTGTAAGCTCATGGTATTAGTCACATGGTTTTATGTAATACCACTTGGTAGTTTTGTGTGAGCTTATTTTTATAAAAGAAAACACATGGGTAGTTGTCTAAGGTTGGCTATTTGAGAGCATTTCTTATTGGCATTTTTAAGGATTGAAGCATAACATGTGGTGTGTGGTTACATGCTTGTTCACATGGAGTTCTTGTCGAAGGCTTGATGTTTCAAAGGTGTTCATGGAGGACCCTGAAGATGTATTGTAATGTTTATTGTTGAATAATACATAAGTGATGGATGCTTTTGGAGGATGGGTTTTCGCAAGGTATATCTTGTGCCATATTTGATGGTATGTTGTCTATTCTTTTGCATATGGATTCTAAATACTTATTTGTATAGATTTATCTATTTGGATTATGTGGAAATTATCTTGGGTGGATGCATATTTATTTTCAATTGGTATCAAATCCATTGTTGTGGTTTGCATAACCCTTGATGGAGTAGATATGGTGCATAGTTGAATCCAAGGATTGAATGGAAAAAATGGACATATTGCAAGATATGAGGGCTTTGTGCAAGTTCTTTTTACATATTTGAGGTTTTGAGGTTGTAGATTTGTGGTTATTTTTGTATAGATATGGGCTTATGAATATTTGTTGGAAAAAGGGTTTTTTATGGATGTTCATTATGAGCATTTTTATAGGAATTTTTTAGATAACCCCTTGGGATAAAAAGGGCACCACCATTGGATCCAAGAGGCCCAAGAGATGAAGATTGACATAAAATTTGGCCAATTTTGGTTGCTAAAAATTCAATTTTTTTACCAATAATCCTCTTAGTCGTTCAAACATTAATTTTGCAGGTCACAGAAAAAAATTAAAATGAAATAATTTATGTGGTTTGAAATTAAATTACTGCAAAATAAATTTAGAAAAACCCAAAATTAAAAAAAATTAATAGGGGTGGGCGAGGTTCGCAGACCCCATACCTACCCCTGTGGTGGAAATACTAACAATTTACTACTTGTGGTAGTTCTATCGGCTACCATTGGTATCCTTATCGGTGTTGCAGTCAAGGGCAACCCCGGTTAGTAGGCTTAGGCCCTTGGTCATGCGCGACATTTTCCTAGCCCCATCGAGGCTTAAAAAAATTAAATTAAATTACCATTAAGAATTAAAAGTTTGCCAATTCTATTAAAACCAAAATTAAACTGAACCAAAATTAATAGCATGTTGAGTCCACCACCCCTATGAGTAGTGCCACCCAAGTGGCGCCGCCGCCACCAACAGGCCTCCCAAAGGGGCCACCAACTTCACTTTTATAGTCCTTGATTGTGCAACTTTTTTCTAAGGGGCATAACGCTTACCTCAGGTGTCATTTTGTTAACATCTAGAAGTCAAATGTTCCTTTAGAGCTTGTAGATTTCATAACTTGTGCATACAAATTCAAATTTTGGACATCTCGTGGTCGACAAAAAGCTTGTTCAAAGCACTACACAGTGGATCATGTTTGGAGATGTTTTAGAATGATTTATTTTCTATTATTTCCATTTGATTTGTTTATGGGTTCTTTTGACTATGGTTATTTTGTGAGCTTATGGCTATTTAGATCTTGGTGAATTGATGTTAGAGTCATTGTATACTCACATGCAATCTTTGAATACTCTCATTTGACATGGTTATCAGTATATTATTGATTTTGTATGTTGTATTGTTGTATCTATGATTTGTGCAGTGTTGTAGGTTTTCTAGATGCTTGTAGGTTGCATTTATGAATTGGATGTGGGTTGTCTATGCTCATATATGCTTTAGTGTTTCTATAGATTCAAATTTCTAGCTTTGTTTAGTCACTTGTTTTGCTAGTTTGGTTGTTACGTTGAGGAGGATAGATGGTCTTGCTAGGTACAGTCATGATGTGGGACCTATGTAGTTGACTATGTGACACAGTTGGAGATTATTGTTGGTATATTTTGTGGTGATCATGGTGTCATGGATGTTCCTTGTGCCTTAGGAAATTTTGCATGACATGATTTTTTATGCACGTGCATTGTTGGTGGTGTTGGATTGGTTCATGTTTGGTTTGTGGTAGTGTATCTTCTTGGCTTGAGGATCATGGTTTTAATTTTCCTCTTGGGAGATCATGTTGTATTTGAGTTCTTTAATTGTACAAGGGCCTTTGGTTTATCTTAATTGAGGATGTTTTTATCACGGTGTCATATATAGCTTGATTACACCATTCAATGGGAGCTTGTGACAGTGATGGTTTGATAATGTTGTATCTTCTTGGTTTGGAGATCGTGGTTTGTACTCTTCCCTTTGGGAGCTTAGTGTTGAGTTCTTTGATTATTTTGGGGCCATGAATAATTTTCATTTAGAGGATGGTTGTTATGATTCCATGGAGAGCTCAATATCATGATTCAGTGGGAGTTTGTGGCAATAATGTGGATTCACCATTTGATGATGGATGATCTTCTTGATAGGAGATGATTATCTCCATGTGGTTTGGAGATGTTGACATCTTAGTTATCCATGGAGGACTCTTTAGTCTTTGGATGAGGTGCCATGATTTTTCATTTGATAGGTGATCCTAGTTTGATAGGATGGTTATGTTATTATGTTATGTTATACTCTTTCTTGTGCACATTAAATTTTTGCCATGATATAGGTACATGATATGCTTGCTGGAGCATATGACCTCTTGAGGAGATGTGAGATCATGATTTCATGATTGAGTTATTGATTCATGATTGGGACTTTGATTTTGATCTCGATTGGTTCTATTGGTATTGATTATATTGGTCATTTTCTTAAGAGCTTCATGGTGGTTGCTACATTATATTTTGATTTTAGTATGGATTGATTAGTTATAGGTACTCATGGATACTTGGAGACATAGGTGAAGCTAGGAGATCTCTTGAGATTAGAGACATGTGTTGAGATGGTTACTCATTGATGAGGTTTCAAATAGAAGTCTAAGGAGCCTACACCTTGGTTGGATGTGAGTTCAACATGGACATATGAGGAGATTGTTCATAGATGAGTTTTTGATGACCTGGATATCTTGGAGGAGCATTCTCATTCCCCACTTTCAAATGAATTATATTTTATGCTTTATATTCTCATGTATATGGATCTTGAGTTATGGTTTGATAGTTCTGGAGGGTTCATTTGAGGGATGTTGGCATGTTTATTTCCTTATGCATTTTGAGATTATTCATTAATGTTGAGTTTAAGGGATATTATTGACCTTATTCCCATGGTTTGGGAATGGATTTAGTTTGACCTTCCTTTGGTTTGAGATGCATACATCTTGGTTAGGGTTAGATGTGGATAGTTCTATTCTCTTTGGGGTTTTATGGAGGAGATTATACTTATCACAAGTTAGCATTTAGAGGTGTGTGTAGGACATGCTGCAAGTTTTGATTTGCATGTTCTTTCTTTGGCCTTGTTCTACTTCTTGGATGTTTGTATTCACATGACCTTAGTTTTGAGATCTTGTGTGGAGCTATGGTGATCACTATGTTTGTGGTCATGTGTTGTTAATTTTTCTTTAGTGATGACATGGATGTTCCTTTATCTCTTTCCTTTGTTGAGTGTGAAGAACTTGGGAGAGCTATAGAGATGTGATGAGATTTGTGTTGCAACATATTTCTTTGCATGATCTGTATATCTTTGTGGATGTTCTTTGGTACTACATGATGTTGGTTACACTTTTATGTGTTGCTATTGGTGGATATTTGGGTGCCTTGATCATTTTCATATTTGACATTACCTATGTTGTGGGTGTTCCTAGATGTGTATGTTCAATATATGATAGGTTTCACACTTGGAGATTTTGATTGCATGTGGTTCACTTGTTATGATTTGTATATATTTGAGGTATGGATAGTTGGATGTGTTAGCATTTGTTGTGGGTAAGATTTTCAAATGTGGTGATTATATCTTGAAAACTACTAATACATACTTGTTACCTTTGGATTGAGTGTTTGTGCATTGGGATATTGGTTGGAGGTAGGACTTATGCTTCTTTATGATAGATAGTTTGGCATCTCTTTGGATGGATTCTCATCTTTGTGTGTAGGAATGATGGAGGATGAGAGCATTTGTTCTTGAGATGGTGATCACCTTGATTCTTGTTGTAGGTATCTTGATGGAACACATAGAGCACTTTGATTCCTTGATGGTATATGTGGCTATGGGGATGGTTTCCTTGTTCATGTTTGAGTTTACTTATTTACCCCTTATGTAATGTATACAACAGTTGGGAGAATATTAGGAAAATGTGTGTTTTCCACCTTGTATAATGTTATAATGTAATATTTATTTATTATGTGGTGCACCTAGAGAATATAGGGATGCGTGAATCACATTGGCTAGCATTCTTGGGGTCATTTTATGTGTTTTATGTAATTTTGAATTAAATACTTAATGTGGGGTTACACATGGAAAAATATTTAATGCTGAAAAAACTTAGTACCAAAATTAAATGTGAGGGTTAATGGCTTTGTAAGCTCATGGTATTAGTCATATGGTTTTATGTAATACCACTTGGTGGTTTTATGTGCGCTTGGTTCTATAAAAGAAAACACATGGGTAGTTGTCTAAGTTTGGCTAGTTGAGAGCATCTCTTGTTGGCATTTGTGAAGGTTGAAGCATGTCATGCGATGTGTGATCACATGCTTGTTCACATAGAGTTCTTGTAGAGGGCTTCATTTTTCAAAGGTATTCATGAAGGACTCTGAAGATATATTGTAATGCTTATTGGTGAATTATACATGAGTTTTGGATTCTTTTGGAGGCTAGATTTTTTCCTATTAAGGGTTATCCTAGGGTATACCTTGTGTCATCTTTGATGCTATGTTGTCTATTCTTTTGCATATGGATTCTAAATACTTATTTGCAAAGATTTATCTATTTGGGTTATGTGGAAATTATCTTGGGGGATGCATATTTTCTTTCATGTTTGGCATGAGTATTGTGTTTGTTGCCCATGTAACTATCTCCTAGCACAATGGGAGTGGATCCTTTCGATTTCACAAGGTTAGGTGGCATGGTAACCATCATTAGGACCAGAGGTTTGATGATAAAGCTTGATAATAGTACCATATTATTTCAATTTTAATTAATGTAATTAGATATTTATTCATTTATATAATTATAATATTGATGATTAAGAACCTCTCTTTGTGATGGGTGTAAACTTTATAGTTGAAAAGAATATTTTTCTCATTTGTGTGTCTCAATATTGGTACCAAGCATGAATCCTTTATGGTTTTCAATATTATGATGTTCAAATACTAAAACAAACTTAGGAACATTTTATCTAGTGCTTAAAATGAATATACATGTCATACTTCATAGTTGGGCAGCTTGGTCCTTCATCTAGGCAACCCTATCTTGCTCCAAATATACTTAGGTTGACCAAATTTTAGCTTTCCATTCGGGTGGCCTAGTAGTAGGTGAGGCAACCTAGTAGGCTATTGGGGTGGCTTGGTATTTGGGGTGGCCTATTTTTATAGGTTAGAAAACTTATCTTTTTTCCTAAGTGTGTTGGGGCAGCCTGGTCCTGTGGTTGGGCGACCTCATCCCCAAATAAAAAGTAGAATATAAACCCTCTTAAACAAAAATAAATAGAGATTTTATAAACCTAATGCCATTTCCAAATAATTTTTATACCTGTTATATTTTTTGTCTTGGTCGTTTGAACCTTCAAAACCTAGTCAAAATTTCTTTATCTCTAAACTTAAATTTTCCCTAAATTTTTTAGACCTCATTTAGGAAAAATTTACAAATGAAAGTTGTTCACTATAGCCCTAGGGTCCTAGTAGTGCCTTGAATTAGTTTTCAAATGTCATTATTGAGAACTTGTGTCATCTCATACATTGTTGTGTGTGCAACCTTCTAAAATGACCCGGTTGTTCAACCTAGGGTTTGGGAGATTGTTCTTGTAGTCTCTAAACTTAATCTTTCCCTAATTTTTTAAGACTTTATTTAGGAAAATTTTACAAATGAAAGTTGTTCACCATATTCCTAGGGTCCTAGTAGTACCTTGACCTAGTTTTCAAGTGTCATTAATAATTTATGTCATGTCCTGCATTGTTGTGTGTGCAACCTTCTAAAATGACCAGTTGTCAAACCTAGGGTTTGGGAGATTGTTCTACTAGTCTTGTGAATACTTAGGAAGGTCATAATCCTTCTTGGTTGGCCTTGTTAGTGTCCTCTACATTTCTTAGAGGTCATTGGGTGTTGTGGAGTAGTTCTTCCTATTGTGTGTTGTTGCGTTGCGACAAGATGACTTGGAAAGCATGAGGTTGTCTGAAAGTGACTTGTTGTCATTCCTATTTATGGTGAGTTGTGCCTTTTGGTTAAGCAACCTCTTGTGAAGGTTTTCCCTTGCCTCTGTGTTTAGAGTTGTTTAGTGTGTTTGGATGTCGATTGGAGGTTGATGATTCCCTCATCCTATCCTAGTGTGGTGTTGTGAGAGAATGTGATCATGGTTTAGTAACTAATCATTGTGTAGGTGTTGTCCTCTCTTCCCCTCTTGTATGTTCATCATGGTGGATTTATCCCACAAGTAGTTAATATTTGGTTGTTGTCACCTTGCTTATGCAATGGTGATTTGCCTTGTTACCTCTGGTGTTGTGTCATTGTGACATTTGTGTGCATGTTGTTGTGCAAGTGTGACATGTCATTGTTGCATTATTAGTCTTGTTGTCAATGTTTTAAAAAGAAAGTTGATATATCAGGTTTTGTTTAGAGCTTGTCAGCTTGGGGCATTAGAGAGGTAGAGATGAAGAAAGGGAGGGAAATAGATAGAGAGATATAAAGGGGTAGAGGGAGAAATAAAGATAGAGAGAGCTAAGGATGTAAAAATAGAGAGAGGGAGAACTCAATAATCATCAACATTTTCTTAGAATTTTAATGAATAAAAAATCAATCAAATTATATTTTCTCACATTTTTATACAAGTATGAAAAGATAAAATTTGCCATTAATTTCATTTAAAATTTTAAGTGATTAAATAAGTAAATAATTTTAATTTTTTTATACAAATATTATAAAAAAATCCTTTTCCATATTTTTATAAAACATAAAAATTAACATTTATAAAGAATTCTTTCTCTTCAAATATATGAATAAACTTTTCTAATTTTCAAAAAATAAAAAAAATTCTATTTAAAAATATGAATATACATTTTTAATTTTCCAAACAATTCAATTTTCACAATTTCTCAAGAGAAAAACTTATCTTCTATATTTCTTAAAAATCCAAGAAAAATACCACTTGCAATATTTGTTCTATCCAAAAATTTGAATAGTGTTCTCTAAGTTTCTGTAGCAAATCTAATCAATGAAAAAGTTAGATATTTAATTTATGACTTCATGTTTTTTTTAATATATTAAAATTAAGTAATACCAGTAGTACAATACAACCCATAAAGGATGAAGAACACCTCACCAAACTCAGTGAACAACAACACTAATTTCTAAATTTGTGTTCTCTGTCCTTTGTTGAGTGTGAAGAACTTGGGAGAGCTATAGAGATGAGTGATGATATTTGTGTTGCAACATATTGATTTTCATGATTTGTATATCTTTGTGGATGCTCTTTGGTACTACATGATGTTGGTTACACTTTTATGTGTTGCTATTGGTGGATATTTGGATGCCTTGATCATTTTCATATTTGACATTACCTATGTTGTGGCTGTTCCTAGATGTGTATGTTCAATATATGACATGTTCCACACTTGGAGCTTTTGATTGTATGTTATGAGTTGTATATTTTGATGGCATGTGGTTCACTTGTTATGATTTGTATATATTTGAGGTATGGATAGTTGGATGTGTTAGCATTTGTTGTGGGTAATATTTTCAAATGTGGTGATTATATCTTGAAAACTACTAATACATACTTGTTACCTTTGGATTGAGTGTTTGTGTATTGGGATATTGGTTGGAGGTAGGACTTATGCTTCTTTATGATAGATAGTTTGGCATCTCTTTGGATGGATTATCATCTTTGTGTGTAGGAATGATAGAGGATGAAAGCATTTGTTCTTGAGATGGTGATCACCTTGATTCTTGTTGTAGGTATCTTGATGGAATGCATGGAGCACTTTGATTCTTTGATGGTATATGTGGCTATGGGGATGGTTTCCTTGTTCATGTTTGAGTTTACGTATTTACCCCTTATGTAATGTATACAACAATTGGGAGAATGTTAGGAAAATGTGTGTTTTCCACCTTGCATAATGTTATAATGTAATATTTATTTATTATGTGGTGCACTTAGAGAATATAGGGATGTGCGCATCACATTGGCTAGCATTCTTGGGGTCATTTTATGTGTTGTGTGTAATATTGAATTAAATACTTAATGTGGGTTTACACATGGAAAAATATTTAATGCTGAATAAACTTAGTACCAAAATTAAATGTGAGGGTTAATGGCTTTGTAAGCTCATGGTATTAGTCACATGGTTTTATGTAATACCTCTTGGTGGTTTTATGTGAGCTTGGTTCTATAAAAGAAAACACATGGGTAGTTTTCTAAGTTTTGATAGTTGAGAGCATCTCTTGTTGGAATTTGTGAAGGTTGAAGCATGGCATGCAATGTGTGATTATATGGTTGTTCACATAGAGTTCTTGTAGAGGGATTGATGTTTCAAAGGTATTCATGAAGGACTCTGAAGATGTATTGTAATGATTATTGGTGAATTATACATGAGTTTTGGATTCTTTTGGAGGCTGGGTTTTTCCCTATTAAGGGTTATCCTAGGGTATACCTTATGTCATCTTTGATGGTATCTTGTCTATTCTTTTGCATATGGATTCTAAATACTTATTTTCAAAGATTTATCTATTTGGGTTATGTGGAAATTATCTTGGGGGATGCATATTTTCTTTCATGTTTGGCATGAGTATTTTGTTTGTTGCCCATGTAACTATCTCCTAGCACAATGGGAGTGGATCCTTTCAATTTTACAAGGTTGGGTGGCATGGTAATCATCATTAGGACCAGAGGTTTGAGGATCAAGGAAGATAATGGTACCATATTATTTCAATTTTAATTAATGTAATTAGATATTTATTCATTGATATAATTGTAATATTGATGATTAAGAACCTCTCTTTGTGATGGGTGTAAACTTTATAGTTGAAAAGAGTATTTTTCTCATTTGTTTGTCTCAATATTCGTACCAAGCACAAATCCTTTATGGTTTTCAATATCATGATGTTAAAATACTAAAACAAAGTTAGGAACATTTTATCTAGTTCTTAAAATGAATATACATGTTATACTTCATAGTTGGGCAACCTGGTCCTTCATCTAGGCAACCCTATCTTGCTCCAAATATACCTAGGTTGACCAAATTTTAGCTTTCCATTTGGGTGGCTTGGTAGTAGGTGAGGCTGTTGGAAATATGTGCCTCAAACAATATAGGCTGAAACCTCCATGAGTGCCAAGTCGGTGTGATAGGTTCCATGTCTAGCCGACTAGCAGTTTTCTTTATTTAGTTCTGACCAGGTTGCTATGACCTGGTTACTATCTTGTTGATTTGTACACCGAGAAGTCTATCGCTTTTACATAGCATGTTCGTTGTGACCTTATAGCGCTCGGGAGACCTTTTGCCAACATGCCATTCAATCATGAATCAGAGTGACTCATGGCGACTGAGGTTTGAGAGTGACTTCAACACTTGGGGAGAAGTCTCAGCGAACAGTGAATGTCTTACCGACAGGAATTCACATGTTGTCTTCACCATAACAAAGAGTCTCGAAGAAAGGTCTTATCGATAGTTGAAATTCATGCCGACAGGGACACAATCGGGAGTTATCAATGTAACTCTAAGTATTTTTTTAAAAGTATGGGTGATATGCAAATGTTTCACTGACGGAGGCTCAAGGGATGACTCTTAGGATAACTCATATTGGCTTGGTGAGAAGTCATCGTGAAAGTGAAAGTTACGCCGACAATGTTTTGTTTGTATTCATCGGGGAGACTTGGCCGAAGGAAATATCATCAGTAAGATGTCCTACCGATGTGGATATGTCTCAGTGACAAAGTGATAGCCTTCGGTGTAACTCTGGCTGATAGCATATGGCTATCGGGGTAACTTAATGGCTACGGGAAGATGTCTCGGTGATAAGCTTTTGTCTTGCCAACTATCATTTGGAGCTCGATATGACTTATGTCTATGGTATACCTTTGGTGACTCGCTATGATCTCTTGGAAAAAGTGGTAAGTTTGGGCGACTGCTTGGTGGCTCAGTGTAACTAATGGAGCTCGATAGAACATCCTGGCGACTACGATGACTCTTGGCAACATCTATATGAAGTATATGTGGCATTGACGAGACACTGTTAGTGTCTCACCGAGATGCCAGTGCATTATGAATTCTGTTGACTGTCTGACTGTCATATGTGGAATCTTATGGACGAATCAGAGAAGCTGAATTGGAACCATTGGGAGTTTGTTTGTTGCGACGGTTCTATGAGGAAGCTCGACGGACATGGAGCAATAGAAATATACTCTGTGTTTGTAGTTTTGTAAGAGGTTGGTTCGATCAATAGTGGAGAGTGAAGAGTTCAAACTGTATTAGTGTGAATTTGATTCTGAAAAGACTGTAAAGAGAAAAGGTTCCTGTGCATTATTGTTCATGGTGAATGCTGCTGTAAATCAGACACCAGAAAGATAAGTCTGACAATTGTATGTAATCCTTATTACTATAATACAAAGTGATTTCTCTTGGTGTGGTGGGTTTTTCTCCCGTAAGGGTTTTTCCATGTATATCTGGTGTTCATGTGTGTTTTTCAAATACTCTATTTCTAAAATCTGTTTCATAGAGCATCTTAACTTGACCGTAATTGTAAATTTTAAAGTGTATCTGCATTCTTTCCTGAGGTATTGATGTTAGGAGAATTGTTTTCTACATCTAATTTTCCTTATAGAGGCAACCTAATAGGCTACTGGGGTGGCTTGGTAGTTTGGGTGGCCTATTTTTATAGGTTAGAAAACTTATATTTTTTCCTAAGTGTGTTTGGGTAGCCTGGTCCTGTGCTTGGGTGACCTCGTCCCCAAATAAAAACTAGAATGTAAATCCTCTTAAACACAAATAAATAGATATTTTATAAACCTAATGCCATTTTCAAATAATTTGTATACTTGTTACATTTTTTGTCTTCGTCGTTTGAACCTTCAAAACCTAGTCAAAATTTCTTTATCTCTAAACTTAAATTTTACCTAAATTTTTGAGACTTCGTTTAGGAAAAAATTACAAATGAAAGTTGTTCACTATAGCCCTAGGGTCCTAGTAGTGCCTTGAATTAGTTTTCAAGTGTCGTCATTGAGAACTTGTGTCATCTCATACATTTTTGTGTGTGAAACCTTCTAAAATGACCTGGTTGTTCAACCAAGGGTTTGGGAGATTGTTCTTGTAGTCTCTGAACGTAATCTTTCCCTTAGTTTTGAAGACTTTATTTAGGAAAAGTTTACAAATGAAAGTTGTTCACCATAGTCCTAGGGTCCTAGTAGTACCTTGACCTAGTTTTCAAGTGTCATCATTAAGAATTTATGTCATGTCCTGCATTGTTGTGTGTGCAACCTTCTAAAATGACCAGTTGTCAAACCTAGGGTTTGGGAGATTGTTCTACTAGTCTTGTGAATACTTAGGAAGGTCATAATCCTTCTTGGTTGGCCTTGTTAGTGTCCTCTACATTTCTTAGAGGTCATTGGGTGTTGTGGAGTAGTTCTTCCTATTGTGTGTTGTTGCGTTGCGACAAGATGACTTGGAAAGCATGAGGTTGTCTGAAAGTGACTTGTTGTCATTCCTGTTTATGGTGAGTTATGCCTTTTGGTTAGGCAACCTCTTGTGAAGGTTTTCCCTTGCCTCTGTGTTTAGAGTTGTTTAGTGTGTTTGGATGTCGATTGGAGGTTGATGATTCCCTCATCCTATCCTAGTGTGGTGTTGTGAGAGAATGTGATCATGGTTTAGTAACTAATCATTGTGTAGGTGTTGTCCTCTCTTCCCCTCTTGTATGTTCATCATGGTGGATTTATCCCACAAGTAGTTAATCTTTGGTTGTTGTCACCTTGCTTATGCAATGGTGATTTGCCTTGTTACCTATGGTGTTGTGTCATTGTGACATTTGTGTGCATGTTGTTGTGCAAGTGTGACATGTCATTGTTGCATTATCAGTCTTGCTGTCAATGTTTCAAAAAGAAAGTTGATATATCAGGTTTTGTTTAGAGCTTGTCAGCTTGGGGCATTAGAGAGGTAGAGATGAAGAAAGGGAGGTAAATAGATAGAGAGATATAAAGGGGTAGAGGGAGAAATAAAGATAGAGAGAGCTAAGGTTGTAAAAATAGAGAGAGGGAGAACTCAATAATCATCAACATTTTCTTAGAATTTTAATGAATAAAAAATCAATCAAATTATATTTTCTCACATTTTTATACAAGTATGAAAAGATAACATTTTCCATTAATTTCATTTAAAATTTTAAGTGATTAAATAAGTAAATAATTTTAATTTTTTTATACAAATCTTATAAAAAAATCCTTTTCCATTATTTTATAAAACATAAAAATTAACATTTATAAAGAATTCTTTCTCTTCAAATATATGAATAAACTTTTCTAAATTTCAAAAAAAAAAATTCTATTTAAAAATATGAATATACATTTTTAATTTTGAGAACAATTCAATTTTCACAATTTCTCAATAGAAAAGCTTATCTTCTATATTTCTTAAAAAAACCAAGAAAAATACCACTTGCAATATTTGTTCTCTCTCCAAAAATTTGAAGTGTGTTCTATAGTCTTCGGTAGCAAATCTAATCAATGGAAAAGTTAGATATTTAATTTATGAGTTCATATTTTTTTTAATATATTAAAATTAAGTAATATCAGTAGTACAATACAACCCATAATGGATGAAGAACACCTCACCAAGCTCAGTGAACAAGAGCTCTAATTTCTAAATTTCAACATACATTGTAACTGGATTCAACTTTTATAACACACATCTCACGGCTGCCTTCGTTTATACGTCGTGTCTGGCAAGTCTGGTTAATATTTCTATTAAAAAAACTGTGCAAGTTCACCAAAATTGTCGGTGGCCTCCTTTGTTTACTTTTGTAACGCATGCCTAACGTTGTTCACCCCTATTCAGTCCGCACTGATAATATTTTTTTATCTATCTAAAAACTTGAAGTCTTCTAAATTTTCAATAGCAAATCTAATCAATAGAAAAGTTGGATCTTCTGTGCATCTAGATTGTTCACGTGAAATAGAAAAGTTGGATCTTCTGTGCAGGTACAGATATTTATGACACGACTTCAGTGTCAAGTGAAATCTACTTTTATAGTGCCGCCTTCGTTTACTTGAAAAGTCTACCAAGTTTAGTCAATACAAGACTCTGTGTGGGAGCTATGGCATCCGAATTGTCGGTAGCCTCACATTGCTGACCCCCACTCAATCCCTCCTCCTTTATAATCACTTGCCCTCTTGTTAACCTGCCAAATCACCCCAACGCTAATGGCCAAGTTATTTTTCTTTGCTGTTATTCACCTCTGTCTTCTCCGCTTCTGCTGCGGATGTATTGAGAGGGAAGAGGAAGCTCTTCTTCTATTCAGAGCCGGCCTAGATTACCCTTCGGATTCCTTGGAGAGCGAAGGCTCTACCAATCTGAGTTCGTGGGAGAAGGGAGGAGATTGCTGCCTCTGGGACGACATATCCTGCAATGACACCACCCATCATGTAGCCAGTGTTGAAGTTGTGGGCTCAGTTGGAGGGGGCGTCATATCTGAGAGCTTGTGCACCCTCACTTTTGTTGCAACCATTCGCCTATCTGAAATGGGATTAACAGGTACTCTTCCTCACTGCTTGGAAAAATCTTTTCTCTCACAGAACTGGATCTATCTTATAATAGGTTTAGTGGGAACATTCCATTGTTCATTGGAAACATGTCTTCTTTAAGTAATCTACTTCTTCCCGGCAATCAATTCACAGGAAGCATTCCCTCTTTTCTTTCTAATCTCTCTCTTCTGAGAAAATTACGACTCTCTTATAATCAATTCACAGGAAGCATCCCCTCTTCTCTTTAATCTCTCTTCTCTAACCTATTTAGATCTCTTTAATAATCACCTCATAGGAAGTATTCCTTCTCTCTTTAATCACTCTTCTCTAACCTATTTAGATCTCTCTTCTAATCACCTCATAGGAAGTATTCCTTCTTCTCTCTCTAATCTCTCTTCTCTGATTAATTTAGATCTCTCTTCTAATCAACTAACAGGAAGCATTCCCTCATCTCTCTCTAATCTTTATTATCTAAATAACCTATTTCTTTATGGTAATCAATTCACAGGAAGCATTCCCTCTTCTCTCTCTCATCTCTCTTACCTAAATCACTTAGATCTTTCAGGGAATCACTTGAGTGGTTGCATCCCGAAGTCCTTGGGCGATCTTCATTCATTGAAATACTTGTATCTGTCATCCAACTAGCTAAATGGAACTCTTCCCTCATTTTCGAAGCTATCCTCCCTTACTGTCCTCTCTGCTGAGAGGAATGCATTTAGTTTGAGGAACTCTTCCTTAGAGCTAACCTCTTCACTTAAAACCCTCACTCTCACATTAAATGCCAATCAGATAATTTCAGAGGCTTTCTTTCACAACCTTACCAAACTAGAGGAATTGCGCCTATCCAATTGTGTATTTAATATCAGCACTACTTGGATTCCCTCATTCCAATTAAACTCTCTGAGCCTGACATCATGTAAAATAGATGGTCAAATCCCGTTGTGGATTTCAACTCAGTTCTCACTTCAACATTTGGAGTTAGCTAACAATAATCTTGTTGGAGAAATTCCTTCTTGGCTACTGGATATGAGGCTTGAGTACATCAATCTCACAACAAATCATCTGCAAGGTCGCCTTTTGCTAAATACTACAGCTTGGAAGGGAATACTGGATGTGTCTAACAATGAATTAAGTGGACAAATACCATCAATTTGGCCGTCCTATATGAAAGTGGTGTTGTTCAACAACAATTCATTGACAGGAAATATTCCTCCAAGATTGCAAGGTTGTGTTGGGCTTACAGTCTTGAATTTGGCAAATAATCATTTGAATGGAATCATCCCTTCAAGCTTAGCCAATTGTTCTGACCTTCAAGTCTTGAATCTGGGGGATAATAATCTTAAGGGAATGATGTCGTCCGAATTTGGTAAGCTAAGTCAGCTGCAGTCACTAGTGATAAGGAGGAACAAGGTGAGTGGGTCATTCCCTACCTCCATATCAAACTGTACAAGATTATTTTTTCTAGATATCGGGCAAAACTTGTTGACAAGTCACATTCCAAAGTTAATAGGAAACATTTCAGAGTTGCGAGTGATAGCAATGAGGAAGAATAAGTTCAAAGGCAGTATTCCTGCAGAAATTGCACAACTAAAACATCTTCAAATCTTGGACCTTTCTTCAAATTGTCTATCAGGGCTTATACCACACAACATTTTCAGTTTACAAGCAATGTTGGGAGAACCACACCAAGAATTTAGCGTGGTTCCAAATTCTATGTTCTTAGTAGAAGGTGATTACACATCTAGGTATGGTGATTCTTATTACTTGTATAAGAACGGATTGAATATGGATTCTAAAGGCAGAGATGAGAACTATGCATATATTTTCCCCACCATGGCATCCATAGATCTCTCAGACAATCAATTGAATGGGGATGTTCCTTCTGATTTTGGAAAGTTGAAGGGGTTGAAGTTGCTCAACCTTTCCATGAACAATCTCAATGGTACTATTCCTAGTAGTATAGTACAAATGAGTTGGCTAGAAACATTAGACCTTTCCACAAACAATTTTTCTGGACAAATTCCTTCAGATCTTGGTTCTTTGAACTACTTGCAAGTTGTCAACTTCTCCAACAACCACCTTTCAGGGAGTATACCACAAGGAGGACACATGGCAACATTTCCTAGATCATCATATTTAGGCAATCCAAATTTATGGGGATGTCCCCTACCAAGAAAATGCTCTTGGCCAGAATTTACTTCAGCTCCTCCTCTCATGTCTACATCTATTAATGACGCAGAACAGAGCAACAAAATTATATGGTATGAGATTGGAGTGGGACTGTCATATGGGGTAGGTTTTGCTGCATTGGTGGTATTTATTGTATTAAAAAGGGAATGGGGACAAAAATATTTCAAGGGAGTTGATTTGGTATTGAATTTCTTTTTCCCATGGTTTAGAAATTTGACATTATGAAAGTTTATTTGTCAATATAAATATATTATAGTTTTTAGAGTATCTTTCAATTTACTATTTATTTAAAAAAAAATCAAAAAAAATATTTTGTTTATATTTATGTGTTTTTCACATCTTGGAATTATTGTAAAGATTTCTCATACATATTAATAATGTTTGGATTGAATATTGTTCATTATTATTGTGAATTAGATATTTTTTAATTAATTATATTCATTATTTTTTAGGTGTTGAAGAACTATTATGAAATTAAATTAGAAGTATTCCATATTTTTGTGACCTTCAATTTGATCTAATTTGTAATTCTTCTTTTTATTTGAACTTTTTCTTTCTTTTTTCATAGATGTATTGTAATAAAAGTATATCAATTATTTCTAAACAGGTTATCTATAACAAAAAAGGTAAAACATTTTTAAATAAAAAATGACAATGTTGAATGCAATTAAGATAATTATTAGCCTAATTTCATTTTCAAATCAAAATATCATAAAATGGTGTTTCTTAGTATATTGGCAATTCACTTACAACTATTTTACATTTTTGGTCTATTTTAAATAAGTCCAAATCTTTATAGCTTGATTATGACCAAACTATTACAATACTTGTTCCTTTAATTTTTTATAAGTACTCTCTTCACCTTTCATGAATCTTAAACATAACATTTGATCTAATAAATCGGCTAATTGTGATATCTTTTTTTTCAAATCAAATTCCATTAAGAAAGATAAAGCTTTTAGAACATAGAATTTTACATCTAAAATGTGGATGTCTTTAAAATTTCTCAACAAAAAAGGAGGCTTTGATATGTACTATTTGTAACATGGTAAGTTTCCCCTATTCTTTAAAGGTGACTTTTGTGTGCATATGTGTGTACTAGAAATTTTAAAGATGTCATTTAAAAATAAATAGTTCATAAGTGTATATTTATAGATAAATAAGATTATAGTCCATGTTTAAACTATGTTTTAAAGATTCAAAACCAAATTCAAGCAATTTTATGACTCATGCCTCAAGCCACAATCATGTTATGACGAAGGAGAAATAATTTCCTACTTTTTAGGGAAGCTATAATCTTTGTTAGAAAATTACTAATCTTTATGCTAGAAAAAATACATGAAAACTATGTATATTTGTTTCAAAGAAATTTGAATGTTTTCTATGAAACATATATGTATTATGTTTCAATAGAGTATGCACAATTGGAAAACTTATTTCTTATAGTTGTTTTTTCAAAATAGATATTAAGTAAGCCCCTAATTTTTAAAACACGTGTTAGCTATACCAAAACAAAAATTATTATATTATCAACTTAATTCCATTCTAATAAAAATCCTAGACTTCATTAATTTACAAATAACTTACTAGCCAATAGGTTGCAAGTGTTTAACATGTGAACTCAAACCATAACAAAAATGTGCCATCAATAACTAAGGGGTATCCATTCCACCAAATTCACTTGAGACACTAACTTTGTCCCGTTGTTGAGCCTTTCCACTCAACAAGAATTTGAAGTAAGGTGGGGCTCTTTATGAGCCAATCACTTTACTATTGGACAAATGACTAGTTGGCCTCTTGCAATACACTTTAAATGACATTTTTTAATAATTATGTTTATTTTTTGGAATTAAATTTTGAGTTTTAATGGTTAGTACTGTTGATTATGTTTTCCATATTAAGGGTGTTGTGGGTCCAATGCATTTTCAAATTTAGGTTAAGTGGTCTTATCCTTTTCCTTGTTTCCTTAAGTTCAACTTTGATGGAATGATGTTGGGTAGCCTAGGGGTGGCTAGTGCTAGAGTGGTGATCCATAACTTATAAGTTTACTTATTAAAGGGGGTTATTTCTTCCTTGGGGTTAAGATGAGCAATGAGGTGGAATGGGAAGTGGTTATTTATAGGTTCTCTTTAGTCTCAACTTAGAATTGTGAAAACTCTAGGTCTAGGTTGAGATGACGGTTATGATTGAGGGCCTATAAAATTTTCATGTCTGGGTTGGTGGATTTTTGGTTTTTTTATATGAGGCAATATCCTTTTCTATTTTCTTTGACATTAGTTACCTCAATGTTTTTGAGGTTATAATGACAAGCTAACTTCTTCATGTGCTTGGTTGATAGAAAAACCCTTTACAACATTAATTAGCAATCATTTTAGGACATGTGAAAATGATTTAAAATTATATTTGGTAATTGACAACTATCTTAAGTTATTTAGAGTGTATGGGAGTTGGTACCTTGTATTTATTTCCTTATGTGAGGTGATGATGGTTGGTGATTTCATTAACTATACCATACACTTGGTTGCATGCATTTCTCTTTGAATCGTGTGGTGTCTATTATTCTTTCTATGTGTTGGCTAGTGTTTGGTGAAGTTATTATTTTTCCTTGATGCTTAGCTTTTGATGAAATTTTTTGGTGGTCTTTGTGGACACTTGGTCATTCTTTTCTGAACTCCATTGTATAGGAATGTGCCACCTTATGTAGAAAAAATGAGCAATACCTTAGGGATGAGATCCCTATCATTATGGGAAGGAGTTAGACAATCAATTGGGTAAGATCTTTCATTGTCTTGACTCAATTTATCTAAAATTCTTCAATAGTATTCTTAGGATAGAGGACTTGAATATAGTGGACTATATAGATAATGTGAATCCATTATTGGGGATTTTATTTAAAAAGTAGAAATGGCTATTTTTTGGCCAAGTTTTGAAAGTGGGTGGTGTTAGGTTTGGTGTACTCTTATTAATTATTAGGCTTGTAGGATTCAGAAAATTCAACATGATAGAAACTTGGGATAGTCTTGGTTAGTGACATAGGTTTGGTTTCCAAATGTGACTTCCCTCATTTTTCTTCACAAATTCTTGTATTTAGCATAATGTTAATATCCAACAAGATTTTGTTATGGACTTCCATAGGTTGATTAGGTATCTAATTGTTGGGTGAAAGTTATGTAATCACTTTTCAACAGATTACATGGTTGTGTGAGATATAATCTCTCCTCTCAGAAAGGGGAGGCGCTCTTCTTACTGCTGACTGAAACTAAAGTAAAACTAATTAGGTATTCACAAAATGTAGACTACAATTATGAAATGAGGGTTGTGTCACATTTATACTTCTCTTTTTTCAGAGAATATGTTTTATAATGCTTCACATTTAATAGTTCGAATTTGATACAACTTCAAACTAAAAACAAAGTAGTAATTGGGTGTGTGCAAGATCATGATGGGCCAAAAAATGGCAATATGATGGGTATGTGGCTAACGACTTTTTTTTACCCAAAATTGATGAAATGAAAAGGGTTTTTAAAGGAGATTCTCAAATTTCCACCAATATAAATTATGCTTTACTTTGAATTTAATAAGTAATTATTATTCATTTTCTATTTGAATTTGACTAAAGTATTGATTGATAGGGTGATTGAAAACATCTATAGCTTTCAAATGGTATCACATTTTTTGAATCCAAAACATGTGTTACATTCTATGCTTCGCATGCTATAGGATTTAAAAAAGAAAAAATGAATTTCATGAAGTTTTGACCAAGTTAAGGTGGATAGACATGCAAGTTTTTTATTTTTTTAATAGTTGTAATAAAAAATTCATAATTAATTATTTACTTGGAAAAAAATTACAAAAAAATATGTATCACATCGGGACATGAGTCCTCTACTTATATCTAAAATATTATAAAAAAATATTATTGTTTTATTGTGGTTAGGATGGTTAGATAGACACCAACTTCTTTTTTTTCCCTAAAATTTAAGTACTACTACATTGAAATTTCAAATTTTCACCAAATAGATTTTTCTTTTTTAAACAAACCTAGTAGTTTAGAAACTACATTCAATTTTTTAAAGATTCTATTCTTACATATTTTTGAAATAATATATATAACTTATTCAAATTTTTACGTCAAGTTTACTAACTCTGATTTTTCTGAATTTTTTGCCACTTAAGGGTCTGTTTTTTCCATGATGATTCTGCATATACCCAATTCCAATATCTCTATCTTGTCAAAGCAAATCTTAGATATACCAGGTATGATAATAATAAATAATAAAATAAAGAAGAAAATCTCATGAATGCACAAAGTCGTTTTGTAGCTTTTCACTGACGGATACTGTGAGATGTAACGTTTGTTGTATTAGAAGCACAAAGTCTTCTTAGATACAACAATTCCACAAACAATATGAAAAATTACAAGCACAAAGTCTTGTAGATTATCCACCAATAGTTATCCAAACATAAACACAAATACGAATAAAGAGTGTACCACAAAGTCTACACAGATTTATTCAAAGCCCTTAGATCTCACACACTAATCACCACCAATTTGATCAAACCATAAGAGAATCGATTCCAACAAAAATTCTGGTATGCAAATTTCTTCTTTATTGATAAGATTTAGATTCATAAATATGAACAAAAAGTTTCATACATTTGTTGCAAAATGAGCAACACTTTGTTGGAAGAGATAAAAGATAAAGATTACAATAGAAATCCCTCCTATTTATAAAAGAGAGGGAAGAGAAAATCTAGGAAATTAGATGAGAAAAATTATGAAAGTCAGGTGAGATAAATTAGGAAAATATCACCTAACTTTGAATTAGTCAAAAATGTTGTCCATCTTTATGGGAAAACATCTCATATTTTACATGTAATTACATTTACTCAAAAGACATTTAAGATGTCGAAAACTATTTATAAAATGCATAAAGGAAAGCATAAAAATATTCAACACTGGAGAAAAGAAGCCTTCATGGTTCCTTGCTTTGGGCATGGAAGTATTCATATCTCATCTTTGTCTCTAGTACGAATGCATCATCTGGACCAATAGTGTAATCCACAATGGTGTGAATTCTGGTGATTGATCTCTTGATAGATGAGTGAATCTTTTTGCACCTGTCAAGATGCGTCTTGAGGTTATCAAGAGTTAGCCATATATCACAAATGACATGCATGGAGGTCTTTGAAAGTTTGCATCCTCCACTTGCTTCATGATGGCTTCCTTGTAGATCTAGGATAGTTCACTGGCCAAGAGGGAAATATGATCCTCGTCAAGGAGCTTACCCAATAACTCCTTAATTCCATTTTCAAGGATAGTACGATGTCCTTCGACATCTTCTTGCACTTGGTGGAGATCTTTGATTGGAGAAATGATCACTTGGATGTGGTGCTTGAGTGATTCTCTTACCTCCACATATTTCTCCTTGTTGGGAATTACCCCAACTTCCACCAACTTACTAAGCTTTTCCTATTTCATTTGTGACCAAAATGATAGGAATTTTTCCATTTCCTTTTGCTCTTGGGAAAGAATACTTTCTTCTTTATCAAGCTCTGATTTGAGCTTGGCTATCTAGGTGGCTTTCTCATCTGCAACAATTATAACTTGAGAACCATGTTATGTAATTTCATCAATGAAATCATGCAACACTTTACCTTTAGAGGAAAACTTCTTTTCCTTTTTCATAGCTGGGTCCTCAACACTTATCATAGTCAGAGGTTGTACATTTCTTGAAGATCTTGCAAGTCTTCTAAAAAAAGTTGCATAGCGCTCAACCTTCTACTTGTACATATTTTGGGCTTGATCCATTTTGTCAAGCCTTCCTTCCAACACATCTAAGACTACTTGTGCATCTGCTTTAGCATTTTCATTTGTCACTTTGTCGAGCTAGACTCTAGTGACAGTGTAGTCCTTCATGTTTACATCTCCTTCCTCTTGTGGTAGTATACCAATCTTTGTGAACTTATGACCAATCTTGTCAACATGAAGCCTTCAATGTACTTTGGAATTTTTCTTCCCCTTGGCTTTTGGAGGTGCTATCTCTTCAATATCGAGCTCTTCTAGAGAGATCATTTGTTTCTTTCGCTTCAATACTTGACATATCAACCAAGGGGAAGAGAGGAAGTATACACTTCTTGACTAACTGTCAACTCTTGTGTCGCAACCGTTTCTGTAGAAATGACTAGTATGGTAACAATTGGGGTAGTATTTTCCATGACTGTTCTAGTAGATTGCACACCAAGTTGACCTTACAAAGATTCATTCATAAATATGTTCAATTAAAATTTGAAAGTGATGTCATAAGATGGAGATGACAAACTAGGAATGGATGATGGAGAACTTGACAAGACATCAATAGCTTGAATATTTGAAACTGCAGGAGGAGTGGCAAGCATGGTTGATGTTGTAGGGAGATGAGAAATGTCCACTGCATGTATGGTAGAAGTGGGAAGAGGTGAGGTAGGAAGAGGAGGTGGAGTAGTGCTAGGATTAGGAGGTATATGAGGAACATTTGAAGTTATGAGCAATGATGAAGAACAAACTCACCTAGAAATCCCTCCTATTTATAAAAGGGAGGGAAGAGAAAATCTAGGAAATTAGATGAGCAAAATTAGGAAAGTTAGGTGAGCTAAATTAGGAAAATATCACCTAACTTTGACTTATTCAAAAATGTTGTCCATCTTTTTGGGAAAACATCTCAGATTTTATATGTAATTACATTTGCTCAAAAGACATTTAAGATGTCGAAAACTATTTATAAAATGCATAAAGGAAAGCATAAAAATATTCAACACTAGAGAAAAGAAGCATTCATGGTTCCTTGCTTTGGGTGTGGAAGTCTTCATATCTCTTCTTTGTCTCTAGTACGAATGCATCATCTGGACCAATAGTGTAATCCACAATGGTGTGAATTCTGGTGATTGATTGCTTGGCAGATGAGTGAATCTTTTTGCACCTACCAAGATGTGTCTTGAGGTTATCAAGAGTTAGCCATATATCAAAAATGACATGCATGGAGGTCTTTGAAAATTTTGCATCCTCCACTTGCTTCATGACGACTTCCTTGTAGATTTGGGATAGTTCACTGGCCAAGAGGAAAATATGATCCTTGTCAAGGAGCATACCCGATAACTCCTTAATTCCATTTTCAAGGAAAGTACGATATCCTTCGACATCTTCTTGCACTTGGTGGAGATATTCGATCAGAGACTTGATCACTTGGATGCGGTGCTTGAGTGATTCTCTTACCTCCACATATTTCTCCTTGTTGGGAATTACCCCAACTTCCGCCAAATTATTGAGCTTTTCCTGTTTCATTTGTGACCAAATTATAGCAATTTTTCCATTTCCTTTTGCTCTTGGGAAATAATAGTTTCTTCTTTATCAAGCTTTGATTTGAGCTTGTCTATCTAGGTGGCTTTCTCATCTGCAATAATTATAACCTGAGAGTCATGTTCTATAATTTCATCAATGAAATCATACAACACTTTACCTTTAGAGGAAAAATTCTTTTTTTTTTCATAGCTGGGTCCTCAACACTTATCATAGTCAGAGGTAGTACATTGCCTAAAGATCCTGCAAGTCTTCAAAAAACAATTGCATAGCACTCAACCTTTTGCTTATACATATCTTGAGCTTATTCCATTTTTTCAAGCCTTCCTACCAACGCATCTAGGACTACTTGTGCATATGCTTTGGCACTTTCATTTGTCACTTTTCCGAGTTGGACTCTAGTGACAGTGTAGTCCTCCATGTTTACATCTCTTTCCTCTTGTGGCGATATACCAATCTTTGCGAACTTATGACCAGTCTTGTCAACATGAAGCCTTGAATGTACTTTGGCCTTTTTCTTCCCCTTGGATTTTTGAGGTTCCATCTCTTCAAGATCGAGCTCTTCTGGAGAGATCATTTGTTTCTTTTGCTTCAATACTTGAGATATCAACCAAGGGGGAAGAGAGGAAGTATAAGCTTCTTGACTGACCGTCAACTCTTGTGTCACAACCGCTTATGTAGAAATGACTGGTATGGTGACAATTGGGGTAGTCTTTGTCATGACTGCTCTAGTAGATTGCACACCAAGTTGACCTTGCAAAGATTCATTCATAAATATGTTGAATTCAGATTCGAAAGTGATGTCATAAGATGGATATGACAGACTGGGAATGGATAATGGAGAATTTGACAAGACATCAACAACTTGAATATTTGAAACTGCAGGAGGAGTGGCAAGCACGGTTGATGTTGCAGGGGGATGATAAATGTCTATTGCATGTATGGTAGATGTGGGAAGAGGTAAGGTAGGAAGAGGAGGTGGATGAGTGTTAGGATTAGGAGGTGTATGAGGAACATTTGAAGTTACAGGCGATGATGTTTGAGGAAGATCTTTGACAACATTCTCATATGGAGATAGAGTTTGTTCTTCATCATGCTTGAGTTCTTGTTTATCACCTCCTTCTTCTTCGAACTCTTGTTCTTCTGTAGAATCTTCTTCCTCATCAAAATTTTCTTCTTTAGAATCTTCTTCTTCGATAGATTTCTTGCTTTCATTTCCTTCTTTAGAATCTTCCTCTTTAGAAGCAAGCCCTTTTCGTCTTATATGAGATGGTTCAAATTTTGTGGCCTTTGTTTCTTCAACTTCCCATGTATCCTTCTTGCCAATAGTGAACTTGATTCTAGGGCCTCTTCGGGAAGAAGAGGGAGTAGCCACGCGTTTTTCTTTTGTGTGGAGTTCTTGTTGTTGGTTGACTTCTGCTCTAGGTTCTTCTCCTTCTGATTCTGTCCTGAAGGCTTTCATTTGGAAACCATGTTTGTGTAACCATTATGTTGTGTTGGCCAATATGGGAGAAAACCTTTCTCTGATGGAAACACTTTCCTTCTTAGACCATTGTATCGCAGGCAAAGGTCTCCTAGAAATTTCATTTTCATCATAGGTAGTGTTCATGATGTCACTAGGATCTTTGAAACCCTTTGGTAGGTCAGCAACACCAAGATCCTTGATCTTCTCTACGGTTAGCCTACAATAATCCATTTTGTGGATCTCCTCTTCATCTCTGCATTCAACCAATATGTCTTTTAAGTGGTACTTGTGTTTGTGACCCTTCTTCAATTTCCTATTCACATTTCGGTAATCAAATTCAAATCTGTATCTGTATGTCCTTATTGTCATGATCTACATTTCAGCATAGACTAATTTGGCCTTTTGTACACTATGAATGGTATATCTACCAATCGTTAGTGGAAACTTGAAACTCAGTTTATGAATTCTCATTCATTCCTTGTGAACTAAGATGAGCTATCTGCATAGCTCCATGAGTATCCACTTATCTGAGGGATATTTGGGAAACATGTAAGGACACCCAGTATAGCAACCTACCCTCATGTATGTGAAAGTTAGAAATTGCAAAAAGATACACCCGACCTTACTCACCACTTTGTAGGCCTCGTCAGATACTCTCTTCTTTTCGAGAGTTGGGTCAAAATTTAAAAGAAGAGGTGCAAAGAAGTCAACTGTGACCCTCCTGAAATGATGAAGACTTTCCTTCAACTCCAATTGATTGAAATACTTATACACCGATATAGAGTATCAGTTTCCCTTTGTAGATAACCCTGGGAATTGCCTCATCAGGACTGCAACATACAACAAGTAAGAAGTCATATAGAACTTCAAAGTGGTTGGCACATTATTAGTTGCTCATGGATTTTGTCACTTTGTGTTCCCCAATCAATATGAGTTTGTTGTCTCCTGATGATCTGGATGTATTCATATATCCAATCTTGAAAATGAGATGAGATGATTCAGGCAATCCTTTAACCTTGCTTAAAAGAGTAATCATATCTCTAACATCTTCTTTGAAGTCACTCCTAGGAAGCCCCTTTGGCCATCTTGAGATAGTAGGCATAGGTGTTTTTAACCATTGGCTATTGATCAAATTTTTAGCCTTGGTTGGATCTGCATCATAAACCTCCTACACTTGTTGCATTGAAATCTCAATGTATTTTTCCATGTGTGGAAATCTGAAAACAATGTCAAAGAATTCAGGTTCTAGCCTCATCATCACTTGTCCAGAGGAATCTATTACACTTATGCTCTCTCGGATGTAGTGGGATGCAACTTGGAGCATGAAATTTGTATGATGAGCAAATTTCGGGAATGTGGACACCAGATGCAAATTGCTATGTACAGTAGCTCTCAAACTATCTTTCAAGGGCATTTGTTTAGTTCTTTTAACAAAGTCTACAAGGTCCTAATGACCAACCTTGGTGTCCTTTATTCCGTCCACCTTTGAGATCACCACTATAGGCAGATAGACACCTTGGTATTTATATTTCATCTTTCCCTCTTTCTTAGAAGATGATGGAGGCTTCTTTGTTGTCATCTAGAAGAACAGAGATCAAAAGTTATCACTTTCGGGATAACTTACGAGATCTGGAGAAACTGCAAGGATGGTGAATCAATGACATTAGGTGAAACTGCAACATTGGGAAGTGTGATACAAGGAAGAAATGTGGAGAAAGCGTGAAACGAGCAATTTTGCATGGAAAACAGAGCGAGAGCGAAGGATCAATGTTTGGAGCAAAAACAGAGTGATTTCAAAGTGTTAGAAAGAAAAACTGCCAATCATGTAGGAGCATTGAAAATCAACGCTCCTACATGTTTCTACATGTGGGAATGTCAAAATGTCAAGGCACTAAAAATTAGTTCCTTGACATGTCATCTTACTTGGAACAAGATTGAAGTGTAGAGGCGAGGAATTTCAACGCTTTGTCATAAAGGATGAATTTTTTTAGTTTCATGCTCAAGCGCTAATTTTTAGCACTCGAGCATGTCTTCAATGACTTGGAAAAAGTGGAGTGCATGGGTGGGATATTTCAATGCCTTAGAATTTTAAAGACTAGATGCTCCATGTAGGAGTGGTGATTTTCACTGCTCCTACATTTGGAGTTGGAAAAATATGTGTAGTAGCGATTAAAAACCTTGTATTAGCATTTGAATGCCTAAAAGATCTTTGGTGTAACGATGGTGATTTTTACTGCCTTGACATTTTAGTGTTGGTGAACTTGGTGTCTGAGCGGTGATTTTTACCGCTTGAACACTTGGAGTCTTCTATTCAAGAATGATGGAGTTTAGTTTAATCTTATGCATATATTCCAAATTTCATTGCTCGACTTAGAACTTAGTGATACACGTGAAAATAGAAAGACAAGAAGGCAAAGGAGAAACACGGGGGAAAAACAACCTAGAATGCATTTGCAAAACAAAAACAAAACCCCAACAAAAATGCAAAGAGCAGGGCGCAACAAAGGAAGAAGGAATGGTGGATTTTGAAAGTGAAAGGCAAGATTCAAAAACTCTAATAAAAAAGAAACGTATGATAAGATGAAATGAAACTACAAATCTATCTATAAACTAAAAGAAAGAAAACGATGATGGCGAAAGAAACAAAGACGTACCTGGGAAAAATTGAAACCCTAGCTCAAATCAATGAAAAATCTTCAAACGTGGGTTTGCAGGAGGTTGGAGAAAACCCAACTCAATGAGGAGGAGGCAAATGAAGATTAGAATGAAAAAGATTAGATAAAAGTAACCTTTAATTCATTTTAAAAGAGACAATAAATGTAACTTAAGTTGAATTTAATAAGGCAAACAAAGTGGCAGAAAATGTGCAAGAGCAGTGAAAATCACTGCTTATGCATATTTTGACTCAGTGGAACATAAAGTGCACATGCGCTGATTTTCAACACTTGTGCATTTTACAACTTGGACAAAGTGTAGGAGTGTTGAAAATCAGCGCTCCAACACTTGGAGAGAAAACCGGCTAAGGTAATATGTAGGAGTGTTGATTTTCAGCGCTCTGACATATTTCACAATTTTGACTAACTTTCAACCTTGAGAGTTCACGAAGATATTCATTTCGAAGGTCTTCGAGAGACAGACATAGGGGAATGCTCAAATGGACCGTTTGAGACTTTGGAACATGCATCAAGGTGAATTGAAGTTCACCTTGTTTTGTGTGCTTGAACATCACGAACCTACGAAACAAACAAGTTTCGTAGGGGGTTATCTGTGAATTGAGCGCTATTAGATTCCATGATAACACTAATCATAGCTCATATCAAGGGTTTGGTGTGGGTGAGTAGTGCATATAATTTTCCTTCGATGGCATTCAGTTCAAGCACATTAATGGGAAGCAATTATTCATGGTGTGTCACTTTTTGTTCTAGCTTACATTAGTAAGAATCATTTTTCTAGCCCAAAGTCAATAATCGCTGGCACTAGTTGAGTTAGGTAGTAGTGCAAGTGAGGATGATAGTCCTCTTTTAGATTGCACATATGGTGTAGACACTAGTCTTGATGGCTAAGGAATGTACATTAGTAGTAGTGTTTGTGACTAGTTTATCTCTTTATTTTCTATGTTTTTCTATTTGTTGGGTTTTGCATTTTGGTAGTCCTTACATGGGAATTTTCTCTAATTTAATATCTATATATTTTGTATCTTAACTAGTTTTAGATTATTGAGCAAGGGCCCCTATAGAACCCCTAGAATTATATTAAATAATAATATGTTGTATTTAACATAAATATTTCTAAAAATAAATTAATTAAACTTTCACTTCATGAATAGTATTATTTTGAACTTTAATATTAAAAATATAGTAATGTGATGAGGATGTTATAAATAATTTTTTTATATCTTGAGTACAATAATTTTGTACTTTTGTAAAACATCTAGGGTAATATTCCATACTTTATTATTTATAAAAATTTTTGTTGTAGGTGATGTAAGTAGGAATTTTTGTGCTATTTTAACAATTGATTTTATTCATTTGTAGAGAAAAAATTATGTACCTTCTAGTTTTTCCTTTTGTTAGTATTCACTTTTAGCATATTTACTTAAGATGAAAGAAAATGACCATTTTTAACCATTTGGCACACTAACCATTCCTAAACCTACACTATGTACATCACAATTAATCTCTTTGACACCTAAATACATTATCCCTTTTATTCCTTATCATTATCCTCTAAGTGGGATTGTGGAGCTATGTCCTCAATGTATTGATTTTTTTTTGTATTATATATAGTTTACCAAAACAATGGATACATAATAGTTTGTAGGTCATATCATCTTAAAAAATTGTCTCATAAGACCAATTTAGACTATACTGTTAGACTAATCATGCATTAGCTAATAATTAATTAATCTTTAATTGATTACTAGTCTAATTTATTCTCATTTACTTAAGCTAAACTTAAGAGTGATTTTATTCTTTTATTAATGAGCTATATTATTAAATCATGTTATCTCATTACATGAGATGTTGACACTTGTCATGATCTAATCCCTTTATCATTTAGGGTTGCTCCTATAAAGCACTCAAACTTTATTGTATTAAATCTCACAACCCCTATTTTCAACTCTTGAGCTTTTGATTTTGTAACTTCTTTCTAGTTGAGGATATTGCATATTATTATTTGTAGCTCTCTTGCATGGAAGGTCTTTTTGTTTCTTGTTTGATCATGTGTCTCATGTTTACTCACAATTCTAACATGGTATCAAAGTATGGATTTAGTGAAACCTTTCTCGATTTTTGAGTTTTTTATCAACTAAGGTTACATGAGCAAATCTAAAATCTTCTTTGCTTTTTAAAAAAAAAAACAAAAACAAAAACAAAAACAAAAAAACAAGTAGGAAAACAAAAAAATAGCTGCCCTAGGGTCATATGGGAAACTAGTGCCTAGCCCTAAGGAGGCTATTTTTATTTTATTTTTTGAAAAATAAGAAAAAATGGAAAAATCATAACTTTTTGCTCAATTATCGAAATTAGGAAAATAAGATATTGTCAAAAAGTTGGTTATGAGAACTATCCAATTGTGCTAGTTTTTTCCTCATATTTTATTGTTGGTGCATTCTCCAACATGTCAAAGTCAGAAGTGTTGTTTTCACTCTTGAGATCACAAATTTTGACCCATTTCTATGTTCTTCATGATTCCAACGACGTTGGGACTTTATTTCAAAGCTCTTCACAGACATCCATTCACTTTTTCTAGATTTTTCTTAGGTACATTTATTTATCCTTTTGTGTTTTTACAATCTAGTCAATTACTTGGACATTTTAGCTCTTGGAAACTTTTTGTTTATGTGGGATGACTCATTGTAGGGTATTCTACATGTATTTCCATTATTTTTTCCTATTTGGGCATTGTAGACATGTTTTGGGGCACATTCTCTTTTGTAGATGCACTAAGATAAAGTGTAATTTTGGTGTATACTTTTTTGGGGTTTTGCACATCCTATTATGCCTTGCACTATGATATAAAGTGCCATGGGGGGAGGGGGGGTTGTGTAGGCATTTTTTTTTCCATCACACCTTTGTCAAGCGAGTTTCCTTCCACAACAATAGTAAATCACAATGATTATTTCCTTGTGTGTGTGTGCCTTAGTTTGCACACCCTTTTTATTTGCAAGTAAGTTCCTTTGTGCACATTTAGATGTTATTGGTTCTCCATCATGCATTTCTTTGTTTCACATAGTTTAGTGGATCTGTCATGGCTCCCCCTTGTCAACATTATGGGGGGTTTCTACTATTTTTGTTAATGCTTCCTTGGTTTCATTTTTTGAGAGATCTATGTATCTAATTCTTGTTCCATTGTACTAGGAATATGTAGCAATTATTTACCCATGCATTTTGATGAGATTGAGCATTTACCATATGGATATTCTTAGATTCCTATTTTGGAGGCAACCTTCTATTTTCCTTTGGTCATTGTTTTGTTAGAATTCAGTACTTGACATAAATAGTTAAATAAATAAATAATTTGAGTGATTTGTTTTTGAAACAATTCAGTTTATAAAATAAATTTTGCTTACAAAATAGGATGATGGCATTTGCAGAGGATGTGACGTTTATAAGAGCACATGCCACAACATTCCTACTAAAAAAATAAGTTGGCTAAGTAATCAATTATCTTCCCTATTTAATCCCACTGAAAACCTCTTATCAATTTTCTAGAATACAACACCTGATGGTCTTTGAAACCCTTCTTATGCATAATATAGTTGATGAGGCTTACAGTGACTAACTAGAAATCATCTGATATGAATGATGTTGGCCACATGCTGAATCATTTGTCGTTCTTAAGCCCACTGAAAACTTGACTACTACCTGCCATTGACGAAAGCAAGATCTGGGAGAGAGTCACTACGACTTGCTTGGGCGCAAGATGGTGTCTTCTTCCCCATGTTGTTTTGCCAGTATGACCATCTCCATTTGCAACAAAGTTTTATTACATAATTAAAACCAATATTCTTAAAAACATGTCTTTCATTAAAATCTAATTTGAAAGAAAACACTCAGAACCAAATTAAAATATGTACAATCACCAACCTTATACACACAATCATATGGATTACAGTCTATGCATTCATTGATTCTACAAATTGATTTTTTTTTTTTAAATTTGAAATTTTGAAAATGCCAAACAAATTGAATAAATATTATATATATATATTAGTAAAAAATTAATTTGTTCTTATTTTCAATTCATTATAATTTTCTTATTTTATTTGTTCTCTTATTTGAATTTCAAATAGATAAAATTAAATGCTCACTTTAAATGAACAATTAATATTTTTATTTTAAAGATAAATATAAAAATTATATTTACTAAAATAGGTTTTATAAATTTAATGTTTCTTTTTATGAAAGGGAATGGTTTGAAGTTGGTGTTTAATGGTTGAGAATATTTCTTAAGTATGAAAAATGATATAAATGATCTTGTTTATTCATTTTATGTATCTTCATCAGTCTCATTTGCAATTGGTAGCTTTTTATTGGTCAAAATAGGAAAAACGTTATAAGAGGGATGATATTAGTGGTATGGCTAGGGTATTTAGTAGGGTATTTAGGGTATGGCTAGGGTAATTAGTAGGTTGATGTTAGTAGGGTATTTAGTAGGTTGAGATGATATTTTGGCATGGTTTATTTTCTATTTTCTTTATCTGAGATTTTTATGGGATATTTTGACTATGGTGATACTATGAGTATATGGATGATCGGATTTTGGAGATTTGATGTTGGATTCATTGTATACTCAATTGTACATCTCTGATTATTCTCTTTTTGACATGGTTATTAGTATTGGTTGGATTTTTATGTTGCATTGTTGTATCTACAAGGTGTGCAATGTTGTAGGTGGTCTATACTTGCATGTTGCATTTATGACTTGGACATGGGTTATCTTTTCCCATTGATATTTTAGTGTTGATGCATGTTCACTTTTGGTGGCTTGGTTTAGTCACTTGGTTTTCTGGTTTTGTTGTCATGTTGAGGGGGTGAGATGGTATTACCAGGTATAGTTATGATATGAGACCTATGCAGTTGATTATGATTATGTAGATGTGTGGACACGGTTGGGTTGAGTTGCTGGTAAATTTGGTGGTGATCATGATGTCATGGATGTTTCTTGTGTTTTATAGAATTTGGCATGTCATGATTGTTTATGCAAGTTCATTGTTGGTGGTGTGTCTGGTTCCTTAACTATGCTACTTGAATATGGACATGTTTGGAAAATCATATCAAAGGTTGATTTGGTGTTTGATTCATTTGGTCTATATGGTTATTCTCTTTGATATCCCATTTTGTAGTTTACTAATGTGATGATGAGTTTGCATGTTTAAGTGATTGGATCTACAAGTCATGCAGTTTATGGATTAGCTACCCATTTACTTGCAGTGGGATGACTTGGTTGTGGATTATCTTTATTCACTAGGTTTGATGCATTGTTGTTGTAGAATTTGATAGTTGGCCTTGTTCTCGGTCATTTGTACATTCGTATGTGTGCTTAGAGATGAGAGGATGGATGTTTCTTATAGTACCTAGACAATTGTTTTTGGGACTTGTAGCATGTGGTTTATCATGATGTCATGGATAACTTGATTACACTTTTCAGTGGGAGCTTATGACAATGATGGATTGGTAGTGTTGGATATGTTTATGATGGTTTGACGGTTGTAGGTATCTTCTTGACTTGGAGATTTTGGTTCTACTTGTTATGTTACTGACATTTGAATTGTGTGTGTAGACTTGGATGATCTTCATGGAGAGGATGGTTGTCATGATGCCATGTGTGACTTGGTATCATAGTTCAGTGGGAGTTGTTGGCAGTGATGTGGTTTCACCATTTGATGGTGGATGGTCTTCTGTAGTGTTTTTTTTTGGTGTCATGGATTGAGTCTTGGCTTCTAATTTTATGCAGTGATGGTTCATTGGCATCTTTGGTTTCATTGACAGGGGATGGTTTTATTCATATTGATTACATATGTTGTTTCTTGGTTTAGAGTGTTTTGGTATTTTGTTAGAGTTTTGGCATATTACTTATTCTCTTGAGACCAAGATGTATACACTGTTGTATGTTCTCCTAGGAGGAGATGGTTAGATCATGATGTCATCGTTATGTTCTTGATTCAGTTGTTAGGACTTTGACTATTGATCTTGGTGGTTCTCTTGGTATTGGATACATTGATCATTTGCTTGATTACTTCATGATGGTGCTATATTGCATTTGGAGTTTGGAATGGATTGGTTGGTTACAAGTACTCATGGATACTTGGAGACATAGGTGAGGCTTGAGTTCTCTTACGGTTAGAGTCATGTGTTGAGATGGTTACTCTTAATCAGATTTCAGCAGGAAGTCCAAGGAGCCTACACCTTGGTTGGACGTGAGTTCAACATGGACCTATGAGGAGAGTGTTCTTGGATGAGTCGTGATGACTTGGATATCTTGGAGGAGCATTCCCATTCCCCACTCTTGGTCTTATCGGTGGTTTCACTTGAGAGGTATTGCTCATTTTTACTTTCAAGTGCTTTATGTTTTATGTTTTATGTTCTCGTGCATTTGGATCTTGAGCTATGGATATATGGTTTTGGAGGGTTCATTTGAGGAGTGTTGGAATGTTTATCTCCTTATGCATTGTGATTACATTCATTGATGTTGATTTTTGGGGATGTATTGGGCTTATTTCCTTCATTGGGAATGGATTTAGTTTGTTCTTCTTTTGTTATGAGAGGCTTACATCCATGTTGATTACATGATACATATGTTATGTTTGATCTTGGTGATTGAATGGTTGGGCGTTTTCATGGCTTTTCTTTTGGGGTGTTGTGGAGGAGATCATACTTGACATAGTTGGCATTTAGAGGTGTATGTAGGATATTTTCTATAGGTATATGATGTACAGAGTTACTCTCTTTGGTCTTGGTTATCTTCTTGGATGTTTGGTTTCAGATTACATTGGTTTGAGGTTTTTTTGGAGCTATTGTGATCACTTGCTTGTGGTCATGTGTTTTCACTCATGTTCTTGGGTGATGACATGGAGGTTCCTTTATATTTTTTCTTTGTTGGGTGTGGAGAACTTGGGAGAGCTATGGAGACGTGTGATGAGAGTTGTTCTAATAGGTTATTAGTTTACAAGTTTTGCATATCATTGTGGATGATTCCTTGGTTCTATATAATGTTGTTTACACTTTCTATATGATGCTATTGGTAGATTTGGTATGCCTTGATCTTTTTCATATTTGCATTACCCATGCAGTGGGATCTCTTGGATGTGTATGTCATTCTTGGACAGGTTTTGCACATGGAGTTTATGATTGTAGTTTATGGATTGTGTATATGTTTATGACATGAGTTTACTATGATTTCCATACCTTGGAGGTATGGATAGTTGGATGTATTGGAACTTGCTTTGGGTGTTATTTCAACTTTGGGTTTGTGTATCTTGATAGCTACTAGTGCATAACTATACTTTTGGATTGAGTGTTTGTGTTTGGGATATCAGTTGAGCAGGACTTATGCTTCATTGTGACAGATTATGTGGCTTCTCTATTGGATGGCTTCTTATCTTTGTGCATTGGAATGATGGAGGATGACATAATTCATGCTTGGGATGGTGGTCACTTTGATTCTTATTGTAGGTATCTTGATGGAGCACATGGAGCACTTTGATTTCATGATGGTATATGTGGCTACATGGATTGTTCATTTGATTCGTGTTTTGAGGTTACTTGTTCCTCTTATACATTGTATACAAAAAGTGGGAGAATGTTAGGAAAAGGTGTGTTGTACACCTTGCATAATGTATTTAATGTAATTATTCTAGGAGCCACTTTATGTTGCATGTAACATTGGGACATAAGTTAAGTTGCTAAAAAATGTAATTATTTAATATTGGGGAAAATAAATAAATAATGTACCCAATATTAAGTAAGGGGACATGGTTTTGTAATCTCATGGTTTTAGTCACATAGTTTTGTGTAATACCACTTAGTGGTTTTGTGGGATCTTGCTTCTATAAAAGCAACCACAAGGGTAGTTATTGTGAGATGCAATTTTTCATGTTAGCTCTGGTTAGCATTTGTGAGGGTTTGAAGCATGGCACAAGATGTGTGGTTGCATGCTTGTTCACATGGATTACTTGGAGAGGGCTTGTTGCTTCAATGGTGTTCATGGAGACTCAAAAGATGTATTGCAATATTTATTGTTGAATAATACATGAGAGATGGATGCTTTTGGAGGTTGGGTTTTTCCCCTCTTGAGGGTTTTCCCAAGGTATATCTTGTGTCATATTTTCATGGGTATGTTGTCTATTCTCTTGCATGTGGATTTTGAATACTTAGTTGCATATATCTCTCTTTTGGGTTATGTGGAAATTATATTTAATTGGCTGAAATTTTTCAACACTCCTCCATTTCTATCCCTATCTCCATATCTATCTTTATCTTCCTCTCTATATCTATCTTTGTACCCCTCTCTTTTTCTCTTTCTATTCCTCTCTTTATCACTCCCCCTTTCTATCCCTATCTCTCCCCCTCTCCCCCTCTCTCCTTATTGCAAAAATAGCATGAGCTTGTTGGAAATGGAGAATTATCTTCTTGATTAAGAGGTTTTGTTTCAACTATGTCCTGATCAAGTGGATGCATAATTGATTTGAAGCTATCATTTCTCCATTGAGACATTTCTTCTGAAAAAAAACATCATTTATGCCGAAGGAATATCCAATTTGAAATGAACCAACCTAATTCTTGTCATCAATGGTGTGCAATGGAGAAAAAGGGTTGGGATATGATGAGATTGATCTCATCCATCTATATAAATATTGACCCAAAAAAACATGGGATATGGTGAAGCATAGCTAGCAGGCAATATGTAGAGATCAAGGTTATCATTCCTCATTGTCAGTTTGCTTTAATCTCATCTTCATTTCTATTCACTATTAATCCCACACAAATTTTTTAAATCTTTTTCTCCCGCTCATATATCCCCATATGCAACAAACAAATTTTTGCACCAAACAAACTTCATTTACATGCCTTCTCATAGCCTATGCCAAAATGGGAGCTTTGTAATAGGGCATGTATGTCCATCATCACTTCTAGAAATGCTTTGGTAGACATGTCTACGAAATTTGGAAGCATAGGCAAGAGATGTGAATTGTTCGACAGTATACCTCAAATAAATGTGGTCTCGTTCAATGCTAAAATTGTAGGGTATGCACAAAATACATTTGTTGAAAAGGACATAGAAAATTTCAATCGAATGTCATGGGTAGGTGTAAACCTAGACTCTGCAATCTTTTCCATCATCCTCCCCGACTGTGCCAAAATGGGAGCTTTGGAATGGGGTATGGACATCCACCAAAGGATAAATGAAATGAATTTTATCAGATGTTGTAGATACAACTGCCCTGGTAGACATGTATACAAAATGTGGAAGAATAGACAAGGCATGTGAACTGTTTGATAAAATACCCAAAATAAATGTGGTCTCATGGAATGTCGTGATTGTAGCATATGCACAAAATGGATTTGTTGAAAAGGCTTCAGAAACTTTCAAGAAAATGCAATTGGTAGGTGTAAATCCAGACACCACAACCTTTGCTAGCATCCTCCCTGTGTGTTCCAAAATGGGAGCTTTGGAACAAGGCATTTAATCAATCAAAGGATAAAGGACAAGGACTTTTTTAGATGTATAAAGCTTAATGGAAGGGGGGATTTGGTTAGATATTATCGTTGGGAATGCTCGAGTAGACAGATATGGAAAATGGAAAATGTGAAATCATAAACAAGACACGTACACTATTTGACAAAAATGCCTCAAAGAAATGTAGTATTAGGGAATGCAATGTTTGTGGGATAGATTTTACAAGGATTCTCTAAAAATATTTGAATTAATGAAGCACTTTGGAACATGTCCTGATACAATAAAATTTGCTTGTGTTATATGTGCATGCAAGCATGCAGGTTTAGATAATGTGAGTTGTACATACTTCAATCACATGGGTAACTCTTACTCCATTAAAACTACAATTGATCATTATGTGTGTTTGACCTACTTTCTCATGCTAGCTATCTTGAGGACACCCTTAACTTTATCATCAAGATGCCAGTTAAAGTTGGGGTGGATGTGTGGATCTATTTTCTTGCTGCCTGCAGATCCCATATGAATATAAGCTTAGGAGTATTTACAACAACACTATTCTTTTATTTGGATTTTAAAAAGGACATGATTAATTATGTTATTTTCTCAAACATCTATGTAGAAGTGGGTGGTTCATGTGAGCAAATGGTAAGGGGATTGATGAAAGATAAGGAATTAAAAAGCTCCTCGAATGTAGTTGGATTGGAGGCCTTAAGATGGTACGTGCTTCTTGTGTAGGAAGTCACAGTAAATCTATGCAAAGTTGGAGAATTTGGCTTGGGAGATGAAGTTAGCAAGGTATTTTTGAGATGCAAGTCACTTACTTAGTGGTGTGGAAAGGGAGGGGAAAAATTATTTCTCTGCCATCATAGTGAAAAGTTGTCGATTGCTTTTGGTTTTCTAGATATGCCCCTTAGAACAACTATTAGACTTGTTAAGAACCTTAAATCATTGTTCATAATATTTTATTGATTCCTCAATTTTTGTGATCTTCCATATTTTATTTATGTTTTTTTCCCATACATTAGGTGAATGGAAATGGGTTAGGGACCATTAATGTGGTGTGTCTAATGTTATTTCATTATTCTTTCAATTGAACTAAATATAATTTGTAATAACAATCATGCAGGAGGTGGAGCATGATGGTGGTGATTAGAAGTTGAAGGATTTACACAACTTTCCCTATCCTAGGCACTAAGAACCCTAATGCTTATTAGTGGAGGAATCAGGATGCCATTTTTGGGATTTTTTCCCATGTGACATCAATTATTGACATTTCCTATTATTGGAAGATGCACTCCTATCCAAGATCTACCACTCTATTATATACTTATGCTTTTCAAAGTTTCAATACTTATGTAAAGTAATTGCTAAGTGCTCACCAAGTTTCACATCCTAGCTCCAAATGTTTGCTCCTCATTCATAACACACAATAGCTAATTTGTTTGTGTGTAACTTAACTTTGTGGAGTGTGTGTAAACCATTAGACCTACCCCTCCTTGTACATGCAACATTAATCATTCTTGGACATGCTCAACGTGTATAGCTCTTTTTCAATGACCACTCCATCTCATTTTAGAGATGCCATTTTGTTATGCATGGTACATACTTATTGATCTGCATGTGCACTTGTGAAAACTTAGTTCTATGCAGCAGTTTAAGTTGGACATTCACTTGGTGCCACATGTCACCATGTTGACATCACTAGTGGGCCCCAAAAATTTAATATTATAGGCACTTGGTCTTCCTTGATGTACTATATAGACTCAATAGTGAATAATTGCTTGCTAGAATTCACCTTCAATGGTGGTATGCCTAAGCTCGCATTGATCTGGTTGGATTTATAAAGTTGTAGGAAGTTACTACACACTATATGACACTTGTGTGGCAATTTTAGTAAGCTCAACTCTCTCTTTGTGGCTTGGTTTTCTATCAAGTATGCATGGGTGACATGGTGAAGACGTATGGAATCTTCCAATTAGTAACACATATACTAGCCTCAACAATTAAAATTATTAATGTGCATTTTTCTTCAAGTTCTATGTGTAGGCCATATAATATCATTTCATTTTAGTGAAGGTAAAAAATCTTCATCAAATGAATCAACCTTCATCTCTTAATTACGATGCTTGATATCCCCATGTGGCACATCCATTGTGGTGTTTGTCCTCATTGCATATAATTCTATGTGTAGGCCATATAATATCATTCCATTTTAGTGAAGGTCATAAATCTTCATCAAATGAATCAACCTTCATCTCTTAATTGTGATGCTTGATATCCCCATGTGGCACATCCATTTTGAGATATTTAATATATAATATATCTTATATAATACAAAATGCATCAAATATAATATAATATAATATCTATTATTTAATATATGGTTGTCTTTAAAGATAATGGTTGACTACATTTCTATATTGAACATTAAATATTTTTGTGTGAAGTTAGGCTTTGTTTTCATAGATGTTATGCATTTATTGTTTCTATTTATATTTTTCTATACCCTATATGTATCTCTCTCTTTGTCTTCATCTCTCCCTCTGCCTCTCTATCAATCTGTTTATCTCCCTCTTTTTCTCTCGTTCTATCTTCATCTCTACCTTAAATTTCCTCTCTATCCCTATCTCTAAACATGCCTCCTCCTCTTTATACATCCATATCGCTCTCTCTCCCTCTTCCTAGACCTATATATCCATCTCTCTCTCTCTCTCTCTCTCTCTCTCTCTCTCTCTCTCTCTCTCTATATATATATATATATATATATATATATATATATATATATATATATATATATATATATATATATATATATATATCTTTCATCTCTCTTTACTCTTATATACCTCTCTTTGTATATATATCACTTCCCCCCAACCCCTCTCTCTTCTCCCCTATTGCAAACATGACATGAACCTATTGATAATGGACCCTAATTATCTTCCTAATTCAAAAAGTTTTGGTTCAATTGTGTTTGAATCATTAGAAGTTGATGCATAGTTGAATTGAAGCTATCATTTTTTATTGAGACCTTTATTGCACAAACAAAATCACTTGATAAATGACCTACCAATTGATCTCATGTACTTCACAAATAAATGCAAAAAAAAACCAAAATTTTCCCTAATTGACCTTCCACATCTATTCTGCCTAACCATTGCAAACTAGATGCAATTGCTAGTTTTATAAATGACCTACTAAAATTAAATTTTCCCTGATCAACCTTACAAACCTCTTCGGCGTACCCATTGCACACCAACGTGCGATTGCTAAATCTTAAAAGACGAAGAAAAATATCACTCGCAATATTTGTTCTCCGCCCAAAAATTTGAATAGTGTTCTTTAGTCTTCGGTTGCAAATCTAATCAATGGAAAAGTTAGATATTTATGTTGAATTCTACTTTTATAACGCACCTCTCACGGCTGCCTTCCTTTATACGTCGTGTCTGGCAAGTCTGGTTAATATTTCTATCAAAAACCTGTGCAAATTCACCGAAATTGTCGGTGGCCTCCTTCGTTTACTTTTGTAACGCATGTCTGACGACGTTCACCCCTATTCAGCGATCATAATATTTTTTATCTATCTAAAAATTTGAAAAGTCTTCTAAATTTTCAATAACAAATCTAATTAAAAGAAAAGTTGGATCTTCTGTGCATCTAGATTGTTAGGTGCAGGTAAAGATATTTGAAAAGTCTACCAAGTCTAGTCAATGCAAGACTCTAGCAAGTCTAGTCACGTGAAATCTACTTTTATAGTACCGCCTTCGTTTATTTGAAAACTCTAGCAAGTCTAGTCAATGCAAGACTCTATGTGAGCGCTATTGCATCGAAATTGTTGGTATCCTCGCATGGCTGATCCACCTCCTTTATAATGACTTGCCCTCTTGTTAACCTGTCAAGTCACCCCAACGCTAATAGTTGGGGTTGAAGTAGTCCTTAGTGGGCCCTATAGTGGAGCACCTTAATATCCAATTGCAAAACACTTTTTTATCTATAAAGTACACAAACTGACAAATTATGTGATGCCACATCAGCGCTCCAATAAAGATGACTTAATGCACCATTATCGATCTCACTTTTTTTTGGGGTCTTTTTGGATACCTAAACAAAAAGCATGTTGATGTGGCATCATATTTGATGATGTGGCTCCAAAATGAAATATAGAAGCATGTGAGTTGCCAAATAAATTGTTGTACAAAATTGGGAGTGATTTGAAATTTCCACCTAGGATTTTGAGAAACACGAAGTTAGGGTGCTCCACTATGGGCCCCTCTCCCCTATTGAGGGAGAAGAGGAAGCTCTTCTTCTATTTAGAGCTGACCTAGATTACCCTTCAGATTCCTTGGAGAGCGGAGGCTCTACCAATATGAGTTTGTGGGAGAAGGGAGGAGATTGTTGCCTCTGGGACGACATAACTTGCCATAACACCACCCATCATGTAGCTAGTGTTGAAATTGTGGGCTCACTTGAAGGGGGCGTCATATCTGAGAGCTTGTGCACACTCACTTTTGTTGCAACCATTCACCTACTTTCAATGGGATTAACAGGTGCGATTCCTCCCTGCTTAGGAAAGTTGTTTTTTTCTCACAAAACTGAATCTATCTGATAATAGGTTTAGTGGGAACATTCCATTGTTCATTGCAAACCTGTCTTCTTTAACTAATCTACGTCTTTCCAATAATCAATTTACAAGAAGCATTCCCTCTTTTCTCTTTAATCTCTCTTCTCTAATTGCGCTACTACTTAAATTTAATCAACTTACAGGAAGCATTCCCTCTTCTCTTTCTAATCTCTCTTTTCTAAGTAGATTACAACATAATCAATTCATAGGAAGCATCCCCTCTTCTCTCTTTAATCTCTCTTCTCTAACCTATTTAGATCTCTCTTCTAATCACCTCACGAGAAGTATTCCTTCTTCTCTCTTTAATCTCTCTTCTCTAACCTATTTAGATCTCTCTTCTAATCACCTCACAGGAAGCATTCCCTCATCTCTCTCTAATCTCTCTTATCTAAATAAACTAATTCTTTATGATAATCAACTCACAAGAAGCATTCCCTCTTCTCTCTCTAATCTCGCTTATCTAAAATCACTTAGATCTTTTAGGGAATCGCTTGAGTGGTTGCATCTCAAAGTCCTTGGGTGATCTTCATTCGTTGAAATACTTGGATTTGTCATCCAACCAGCTAATGGAACTCTTCCCTCATTTTCAAAGCTATCCTTCCTTGTTATCCTCTCTGTTGAGAGGAATGCATTCAGTTTGAGAAACTCTTCCTTAGAGCTAGCCTCTTCACTTAAAACCCTTTTTCTCACATTAAATGGCAATCACATAATTTCAAAGTCTTTCTTTCACAACCTTACCAAATTAGAGCATTTGTGCGTATCCAATTGTGTATTTAATATCAGCACTACTTGGATTCCCTCATTCCAATTAAACTATCTGAGACTGACATCATGTAAGATAGATGGCCAAATCTCGTTGTGGATTTCTACTCAGTTCTCACTTGAAAATTTGGAGTTAGTTAACAATAATCTTGTTGGAGAAATTCCTTCTTGGCTACTAGATATGAGTCTTCTCTACATCAATCTTACAACAAATCATTTGCAAGGTCGCCTTTTCCTAAATACTTTAGCTTGGAAGGGAATACTGGATGTGTCTAACAATGAATTAAGTGGACAAATACCATCAATTTGGCCGTCTGATATGAAAGTGGTGTTGCTCAACAACAATTCACTGACAGGAAATATTCCTCCAAGATTGCAAGGTTGTGTTGGGCTTACAGTCTTGAATTTGGCAAATAATCATTTGAATGGAATCATCCCTTCAAGCTTAGCCAATTGTTCTGAGCTTCAAGTCTTGAATCTGGGGGATAATAATTTCAAGGGAATGATGTCGTCCGAATTTGGTAAGCTAAGTCAGCCGCAGTCACTAGTGATAAGGAGGAACAAGGTGAGTGGGTCATTCCCTACCTCCATATCAAACTGTACAAGATTATTATTTTTGGATATTGGGCAAAACTTGTTGATAGGTCACATTCCAAAGTTAATAGGAAACATTTCAAAGCTGCGAGTGATAGCAATGAGGAAGAATAAGTTCAAAGGCAGTATTCCTGTAGAAATTGCACAGCTAAAACATCTTCAAATCTTGGACCTTTCTTCAAATTGTCTATCAGGGCTTATACCACACAACATTTTCAGTTTACAAGCAATGTTGGTAGAACCACATGACCAGGAATTTAACGTGGTTCCAAATACTGCATTCATATTTGAAGGTGATTACATATCTTATAGGCATTCTATTTCCATTTACTTTTATAAGAATGGATTGAATATGGATTCTAAAGGTAGGGATGAGAACTATGCATATATTTTCCCCACCATGGCATCCATAGATCTCTCAAACAATCAATTGAATGGGGATGTTCCTTCTGATTTGGGAAAGTTGAAGGGGTTGAAGCTACTCAACCTTTCAATGAACAATCTCAATGGTACTATTCCAAATAGTATAGTACAAATGAGTTGGCTAGAAACATTAGACCTTTCCACAAACAATTTTTCTGGACAAATTCCTCCAGATCTTGGTTCTTTGAACTACTTGCAAGTTGTCAACTTCTCCAACAACCAACTTTTAGGGAGTATACCACAAGGAGGACACATGACAACATTTTCTAAATCATCATATTTAGGCAATCCAAATTTATGGGGATGTCCGCTACCAAAAATATGCTCTTGGCTAGAATTTGCTTCGACTCCTACTCCCATGTCTACATCTATTAATGAAGAAGAACAAAGAAAGGAAATTATGTGGTATGAGATTGGAGTGGGACTATCATATGGAGTAGGTTTTGCAACATTGGTGGTATTCATTGTATTAAAAAGGGAATGGGGACAAAAATACTTCAAGGGAGTTGATTTCGTATTGAATTTTTTTTTCCCATGGTTTCGAAATTTGACATTATGAAAGTTTATTTTTTCTATTGATATGAGTCAATAGAAATATATTTTAGTTTTGAGAGGCTCATTCAATTTATTATTTTATTTATATTTATGTGTTTTCCACATCTTGGAATTATTGTAAGGATTTTCCATGCATATTAATAATGTTTGGATTGAATATTGTTCATTATTATTGTAAATTATATAATTTTTAATTAATTATATTCATTATTTTTTAGGTGTTGAAGAACTATTATGAAATTAAATTAGAAGTATTACATATTTTTGTGACTTGCGATCTAATTTGTAATTATTCTTTTTATTTGAACTTTTTCTTTCTTTTTCTATTTTCATAGTTGCATTGTAATAAAAGTATATCAATTATTTCTAAACATGTTATCCATAACAAAAAGGTAAAATATTTTTAAACAAAAAATGACAATGTTTGATTGCAATTAAGATAATTATTAGCCTAATTTCATTATCAAATCAAAATATCATAAAATAGTGTTTCTTAATATATTGGGAATCCACTTACAATTACTTTACATTTTTGATCTATTTTAAATAAGTTCAAATCTTTATAGCTTGATTATGACCAAACTATTACATTATTTGTTCCTTTAAATTTTTGTAAGTACTTTTGCACCTTTCATGAATTCTAAACATAACATTTGATCTTATAAATGGACTAATTGTGATATGTTTTTTTTCCCAAATCAAATTCTATTAAGAAAGATAAAACTTTTAGAACATAGAATTTTACATCTAAAATTTGGATGTCTTTAAAAAATTTCAACCAAAAAGGAGGCTTCGATATGTACTATTTGTAACATGTTAAGTTTCCCCTATTCTTTAAAGGTGACTTTTATGTACATATTTGTACTAAAAATTTTAAAGATGTCATTTAAAAATAAATAGTTCAAAAGTGTATATTTCTAGATAAATGAGATGATAGTCCATGTTTAAACAATGTAAAGATTCAAAACCAAATTCAAGCAATTTTATGACTCATACCCCAAGCCACAATAATGTTATAACAAAGGAGAAATAATTTCCTGCTTGCTTGGGAAGCTATAATCTTTGTTATAAAATTACTAATCTGTGTGCTGGAAAAAACACAAGAAAATTGTGTATATTTGTTTCAAAGGAATTTGAATGTTTCTTTGAAACATATATGTATTATATTTCAATAGAGAATAGCATAATTGGAAAGCTTATTTCTTATAGTTGTTTTTTTCAAAATAGATATTAAATAAGCCCCTAATTTATAAAACATGTGTTAACTATACCAAAAAAAAAATATTATCAACTTGATTCCATTCTAATAAAAAGCCTAGACTTACATTAATTTAAAAATAACTTACTATCCAATAGGTTGCAAGTGTTTAACATGTGAACTCAAACCATAACAAAAATTGTGTCATCAATAGCTAAGGGGTGTCCATTCCACCAAATTCACTTGGGACACTAGTTTCGTCCCTTTGTTGAGCTTTTCCACTCAACAAGAATTTGAAGTTAGGTGGGCTCTTTATGAGCCAATCACTTCACTATTGGACCAATGACTAGTTCGCCTCTTGCAATACACTTTAAATGATATTTTTTAATAATTATGTTTATTTTTTAGAATTAAATTTTGAGTTTTAATGGTTAGTACTATTTATTATGTTTTCCATATTAAGGGGGTTGTAGGTGCAATGCGTTTTTAAATTTAGGTTAAGTGGTCTTATCCTTTTCCTTGTTTCCTTACGTTCAACTTTGATGGAGTGATGTTGGGTAGCGTAGGGGTGGCTAGTGCTAGAGTGGTGATCCATAACTTAGAAGTTTGCTTATTAAAGGGGGTTATTTCCTCCTTGGGGTTAAGATGAACAATGAGGCAGAATCGGAAGTGGTTATTTATAGGTTCTCTTTAGTCTCAACTTAGAATTATTAAAACTCTAGGTTTAGGTTGAGATGATGGTTATGATTGAGGGCCTATAAACATGTTCATGTATGGATTGGTGGTTTTTGGTTTATTATATGAGGCAATATCCTTTTCTATTTTCTTTTATATTAGTTACCTCAATGTTTTTGAGGTTATAATGACAAGCTGACTTCTTCACGTGTTAGGTTGATAAAATCCCTTTACAACATTAATTAGCAAACATTTTAGGACATGTGAAAAGGATTTAAAATTGTATTTGGTAATTGACAACTATCTTAAGTTATTTAGAGTGGATGGGAGTTGGTACCTTGTATTTATTTCCTTATGTGAGGTGATGGTGGTTGGCGATTTCATTAACTATACCATACCCTTGGTTGCATGTATTTCTCTTTGACTTGTTTGGTGTCTAATTTTCTTTCTATGTGTTGGCTGGTGTTTGGTGAAATTATTTTTCCTTGATGCTTAGATTTTGATGGAATTTGTTGGTGGTCTTTGTGGACACTTGGTCATTCTTTTCTTCTCTATTTTATAGGAATGTGCCACCTTATGTAGAAAAAATGAGCAACATCTTAGGGATGATATCCCTATCATTATGGGAAGGAGTTAGACAGTCAATTCGGTAAGATCTTTCATTGTCATGACTCAATTTATCTAAAATTATTCCATAGTATTCTTAGGATAGAGGACTTGAATATAGTGGACTATATAGATCACGTGAATCCATTATTGAATATTTTATTTAAAAAGCAGAAATGACTATTTTTTGGCCAAGTTTTGCAAGTGGGTGGTGTTAGGTTTGGTGTACTCTTATTAAGTATTAGGCTTGTAGGTTTAAGAAAATTCAACATGATAGAAACTTGGGATAGTCTTGGTTAGTGACATAGGTTTGGTTTCCAAATGTGACTCCCCTCATTTTTATTCACAAATTCTTGTATTTTAGCATAATGTTAATACCCAACAAGATTTTGTTATGGACTTCCATAGGTTGATTAGGTATCTAATCATAGCTCATATCAAGGGTTTGGTGTGGGTGAGTAGTGCATATAATTTTCCTTCTATAGGTGAACTTCATTCAGTTCAAGCACATTGGTTGATGTGTCATTTTTTACTTTAGCTTACATTAGTAAGAATCATTTTTCTATCCCAAAGTCAATAATGGTTGGCACTAGTTGAGTTAGGTAGTAGTGCAAGTGAGGATGATAGCCCTCTTGTAGATCACACATATGGTGTAGACACTAGTCTTGATGGCTAAGGCATGTACATTAGTAGCAGTGTTTGTGACTAGTTTATCTCTTTATTTTCTATTTGTTGGGTTTTGCATTTTGGTTGTCCTTACATGGGAATTTTATCTAATTTTATATCTATATATTGTGTATCCCAACTAGTTTTAGATTATTGAGCAAGGGCCCTATAGAACCCCTAGAATTATATTAAAAATAATATGTTGTATTTAACATAAATATTTCTAGAAATAAATTAGTTAAACTTTCACTTCATGAATAGTATTGTTTTGAACTTTAATATTAAAAAAAATAGTAATGTGACAAGGATGTTATAAAAAAAAATTATATGTTTTGAGTACAATAATTTTGTACTTTTGTAAAACATTGAGGGTAATTTATTTTTGAGATTCCATACTTTATTATTTATAATTATTTTTTGTTGTAGGTGATGTAAGTAGAAATTTTTATGATATTTTAACAACTATTTTTATTCATTTGTAGAGAAAAATTCATGTACCTTCTAGTTTTTCCTTTTGTTTAGTATTCACTTTTAGCATCTTTACTTAAGATGAATGAAAATGACCATTTTTAACCATTTGGCACACTAACCATTCCTAAACCTACACTATGTATCACAATTAACCTCTTTGACATGCCCAAATATATTATCCCTTTTATTCCTTATCATTATCCTCTAAATGGGATTGTGTGAAACTATGTCCTCAATGTATTGATTTTTTTTGTATTATATATAGTTTATCAAAACAATGGATACCTAATAGTTCACAGGGCATATCATCTTACAAAAATTGTCTCATAAGACCAATTTAGACTATACTATTAGACTAATCATGCATTAGCTAATAATTAATTAATCTTTAATTGATTACTAGTCTAATTTATTCTCATGAACTTACTTGCTAAACTTAAGAATGATTTTACTCTTTTATTAGTAGGCTATAATATTATATCTTTTTATCTCATTACATGAGATGTTGACACTTGTCATGATCTAATCCCTTTATCATTTAGTGTTGCTTCTACAAAGCACTCAAACCTTATTGGATTATCTCACAACTCCTCTTTTCAGCTCTTGAGCTTTTGATTTTGTAACTGCTTTCTAGTTGAGGACATTGCATATTATTATTTGTAGCTCTCTTGCATGGAAGGCCTTTTTGTTTGTTGTTTGATCTTGTGTCTCATGTTTACTCACAATTCTAACATGGTAGATCAATTAAGTGTGGATTTAGTGAAACCTTTCTCAATTTTGAGTTTGTTTTTTTCAACTAAGGTTACATGAGAAAATCTAAAATCTTCTTTGCTATTTTTTTAAATAAAAAAAAAACAAAAATTAAAAAAAAAAGTAGGAAATAAACAAAAAAAAATCAGTTGCCCTAGGGTCATATGGGTGACTAGTGCCTAGCCTTAGGGAGGCTAATTTTTTTTATTTTTTGTAAAATAAGAAAAATTGGGAAAATCAACATAACTTTTTGCTCAATTATCAAAATCAAGCAAATGATATATCATCAAAAAGTTGGTTTTGAGAGCTATCCAATTGTGTTAATTTTTTCCTCATATTTTGTTGTTGGTGCATTCTCTAGCATGTCAAATTCAGAAGTGTTGTTCTCACTTCTAAGATCACAAATATTGACCCATTTCTATGTTTTTCATGATTCCAATGGTGTTAGGACATTATTTCAGAGCTCTTCACAGCCATCCATTCACTTTTTCTAGATTTTTCTCTAGGTACATTTATTTATCTTTTTGTGTTTTTACAATTTGGTGAATTACTTGGACATTTTATCTCTTGGAAACTTTTTGTTTATGTGGGATGGATCATTGTAGGCTATTCTACATGTATTTCCAACATTTTTTCCTATTTGGGCATTATAGAAAGTTTTGGGGCAAATTCTCTTTTGTACCTGCGCTAAGATAAAGTGTCATTTTGTTGTATACTTTTTAGGGGTTTTGCACACCCTGTTGTGCCTTTTGTACTCGCACTATGATATAAAGTGCCATGGGGGGGTTGTGTAGGCCTTTTGTTTTTCCATCACACCTTTTTCAAGTGAGTTTCCTTTCCACAACAATAATAAATCACAATAATTCTTTCCTCATGTGTGTGTGCCTTAGTTTGCACACCCTTTTTATTTGCAAGTAAGTTCATGTTTAGATGTTCTTGGTTCTCCTTCATGCACTTCTTGGTTTCACATAGTTTAGTGGATCTGTCATGGCTCCCCCTTGTCAGTATTATAGGGGGTTTCTACTATTGGTGTTAATGCTTCCTTAGTTTCACTTTTTGAGTGATCTATGTATCTAATTCTAGTTCCTATGCACTAGGAAGATGTAGCGGCCATTTACCCATGCATTTCAATGAGATGGAGCATTAATCAATGGACATTCTTGGATTCCTATTTTGGAGGAAACTTTTTATTTTCCTTTGGTCATTGTTCTGTTAGAATTCAGTACTTGACATAAATAGTTAAATAAATAAATTAGCATGCTATTGTTAATTTAATAAATAAATTTGGTTTTGGAAGTTATATTCCCATAATTAGTTGCATATGAGAATAATGGCCTAATAAATCCAATACTATGTAATAGATTTTGTGTAATGTGAATGACTGAATTTTAATTTGAGAGCAATCTCATTTTTTCTCTCTCATTTCAATATGGTATCAGAGTAGGTTTCTTCTTGGACCTCTCTCTAATCACCCTCCATTCATTTGTTTATTTCTCATAGCAGTGTTTACAATGGTACTACAGTGAAGACCACGTGCAACTGCTATTGTTTTCTACCATTCTTGAATTTTTCAATAGGTGAGCAATGTAGACCATGTGCAAAACCCTTTTTAACTCCATCATTCATCAACATTTCTTCTCTTTCTCTTCATCGTGTTCATTCTTGCCATTGTTTAACACTTCACTCTATTCATTGTTGTCATTTCAAAAATTTAAAATTTAAAATTTATATATTCCCCAATCTATTACAGAAGTGTGTTTATATCCGAGTGTTATAAACCAACATGGTGTTGAAATTTTGGAGATTAATGATTTTTTATGTACATTAAAATATCGAGCAACAAAGACATCTAAACAAATTTGAGTTTTGGTTTGAAGGAGGATATCCCAGCCATTGCCAATAGATGTTTTATCCATTGCAAAAGGTGTGGGAAAGTAAATAAGGTGAATTTTTTTGTCAAGGCGTTCTGAAAAGAGGCATTTAGGGAAAAATATGGAGGAGTTTTATAGTTTCAATAAGAGTTTATTTTATTTCTTTATGATTTTTTCCTTTTATTTTTGAAAAAATAAGAGTGTGAGGAATATTGGAGTTATAAGTATTTCTTTTAAGGATGCATTTTATTCAACACAAAATGGATAAATTAAGCATTTATGAAAATTTTGGTGGAAATTATTTTCACAGTTGGAAAATATAGATACAATTATTGTTAATTGAAAGAGATCTCTGGGAAATTGTTGATGGTATAGTGACAAAGCCAACAAATGCAAATGAACTTCAAAAATGGAAGATAAAAGATAAGAAAGCATTGGCTATAATTGGTCTCGGTTTATCTAAACCTTATTTACATAATGTAGATTTTAAAAAATCTTCTAAGGACATCTGAGAAACATTGAATACTTTGTTTGGATCAAAAGTTGATAGTGCAGAAATAACTATAAAACAAAGGTTGTATGGATTGAAAATGGAAGAACGTGAAGATATAGTGTCTCACATAAGTAAATTTTGTTCCTTGATAAATCATTTGGTTGGTATAAATGAAGAAATAAAGGAAAATGATGCAAAAGACATACTTTTAAATAGTATGCCAAATATTATGACTCACAAGGTATTCACCTTAAGCAAAATCAATCCAATTCTAGAAAGTATTATATCCACATTGCTTGATGAAAGAAACAAACATGTTTCAGAAGAAGAAGTTGCATTGACCACACAAAACAAGGCTAGCACTTCTTACAAAAAATCAAAACATATGACGAAGTTCAAACATGCAAGTGGCACATGTTTTTATTGTAAAAAGATAGGACATGTTTTTATTGAAAACAAAGATCACGACATCTTCTTGGTGGAAAGTTGCAAGATAACGCTATTATAATTGAAGGAAAGGACCACACTTCAAGTGATGAAGGAATTCCACATCAAAGTGACGAAGAATATTTGTACTAATTTCTAGTTTTTCTCTATGTCAGTACTTGGGGGGGATGTTAGAATTTTGTACTTGACATAAATAGTTAAATAAATAAATTAACATGCTATTGTTAATTTAATAAATAAATTTGGTTTTGGAAGTTATATTCCTGTAATTAGTTTCATATGGGAATAATGGCCTTATAAAGCCAATGCTATGTAATAGATTTTGTGTAATGTGAATGAATGAATTTTGATTTGAGAGCAATCTCATTTTTTCTCTCTCATTTCAATATGTTCTTTAGACTATTGGTACCTATGCCATCTGTGTCTTTGATTTATAGGTGTTTTTCCTTTGTTTCCCATTTGATTCAAGTAGTGTTGTTAGGGGCACTAATGAAAATTATTTTCTTCTTGATCTTGAGCATCATCTATTTCAAAGGATTTTCTTCATTTCAACACTATATCAATCATCATTTGATATTTTTCTACAACTTCTTCATGCTTCAATGATGTTCTTCATGTTCCTATTATTTTTTGGGACATTGTTTCGATTGTAGGATTCTTATTCCTTCACATTGTTTTGGAGGCTTTTCAATCCTTCATTCACCTTTATCTCTTTTGGAGAAGAGTTTTTCACGTGATTTTTTCTCCTTTTTCTCTAGTTGTGAGAGATTAGATTGTTTGTACATGGGTACCTCATCAGGCCTTGTTTGTCAGAATCCATCTTGCATTCTTTACTTATCATGCATTCTTGCCTTTTAGAGTTTTTAGCTACTGCCTAAGTTCACCTAAAGGTGAGGTGATAGAGTAATCATGTATTAGTTAATAATTAATTAATATTTAATTGATTATTTAGTCTAATTTATTCTCATGCACTTAAGCTAAACTTAGGAGTGATTTTATTCTTTTATTAGTGAACTATTATTAAATTATTGTCTTATTAAATAAGATGTTGACACTTTTCATGATCTAATCCCTTTATAATTTAAGGTTTCTCCTATAAAGCACTCAACTCTTATTATATTATCTCACAACTCCTCTTTTCACCTCTCGAGCTTTTGATTTTGTAATTTTGTTCTAGTTAAGGATATTGCATATTATTATTTGCATCTCTCTTGCATGGAAGGTGTTTTTGTTCATTGTTTGATCTTATGTCCCATGTTTATTCACAATTCTAACATATACAATATTTCCTTTTGTTACTATTAAGACATATTTTAACAACTTAATATGGTTCATTACATAAGTTCAAGCTTTCGCTACACCATCCAAATCATAAGTACCCAAAGGAGGATCAATTTGAGATAGGTTTGTGTTGGTTCTAACCACCTCCACTGCCATATCCTCATCTTGGCTAACATGGGATCTTGGTCCTCCTAGCAAACCAAGGTCTTTCTTTAAGGTCTCCAAGTTGTACTTATTGTTATATTTTCTTTGGAAGCTCAGGTAGTTCTCTCTTAATGGAATGTTTCCATCTAAGTTGAATGGCCAATGCCTTGCGTATTTGATCTCCTTCTTGTTGACTTCAATATTTTCATCCTTCACTAGCTTTATGAATTTTGCTTTAGAGATATCTATTGTGATTGTGACCTGCACGTAAATGATATAAGATATGAGTCTTCTAGAAGACTGAGTAAGAAATATATTTTTGTCTTGAAAATCTTCCTCATTTTTTGCTTTCCATAAAAACCACAACATTTCAATAGATAATAATAGCTAAAATAAGTTAACAAATTTATCTACACCATAAATTTTCCCAAATAGAATTTATAGTTCTTTAATATTTCCTAGTTCCCCCCATCCTTCAAGATCTACATAGAACATTAACCATATTTATTTTTCAAACAAACATTCAAAGAAAATATGAGGAACATTTTCAAGATTTATACACAAGCTACATATTTCAATATTTGAGAATGACTGAAAATATGGCAATTTATGTAGAGTAAACATCTAATTTAAACAAGCTTTCTTTGCCTCTAAGGCATTATTCCAGACCCATTTAAAAATTGTATTCCAATTGTCACCATCTTTAAATTTTCAACATTTATTTGCATATTTAGAAATACCATTTGAGTCACACAATGTTTTGTAAATGGCTTTGGCATTTAGTTTGGACAGCTTAGTGCATCCTTCCACCAAAATCCAACCAAATTATCACAACTTTTTTCTAGGCAACAAGAGTCCAATTTGATAGGCAAGTGAAGGTTTTTGCTTAACTCTCTCAACATTGAGTATGTTCTCCAATTTGTAGGTGGCAAACTATACTCGGTTCTTAGAGTATTCCAAGACTTTAGTTGCTCATTGCATATTGTGTCTTTTAAAGAATTTATACCCTTTCTAGCCCAAGCTCTAGCAGAGCAACCTTGAATTAGGGAAAGAGGTTTTTCTTTATGATTTAAATTCCACCATATCTTTTTAATTGATACATATTTGGTTTTGTTCTTTACCTTTATTATCATATCTACTTATAGATTCCTAATTTTCTCACATGCTTTCCAAATTGTTTTGTGAAGGTAGGGATGATAGAGAGAAAGAGAGTAGAGATGGAAGGAGAGAGAGAGAGAGAGAGAGAGAGAGAGAGAGAGAGAGAGAGAGAGAGAGAGAGAGAGAGAGAGAGAGAGAGAGAGAGAGAGAGAGAGAGAGAGGGAGGGAAAAGTGAGAGAGATATGTGATAGAGAGAGAAGTAGAGAGGTAAGAAGGAAGGTGGAGAGATTGAGAGAGGGAACGAGGGAGAGAGAAAGAGGTATAGAGGGATAGGTTATATAGAGAGAAGTAGAGAGTGAAGATGGGTGGGTGGAAGAGAGAGAGAGGGAGGGGAGATAGAGAGAAGTAGAGAGGGAAGGAGAGAGGGAGGGAGAGTTAGGGAGGGAGGGAGGGAGGGAGAGAGAGGTGTGAGAGAGGTGAGAGAGAGAGGGAGAGATGAGGGGGGAGGGATGGATAGGGAGAGAGAGAGGTGAGATAGAGAGAAAGAGAGTAGAGAGGGAAGGAAACAATTCTATTTGTCAAGTCTTTTTTCAATATATGGATATGCACAACTATTGGTTTCTTCCCTATGTTTATTGCTAGTAGCATCAAGTTGATGAATTTCTCTCCATAGGGTGGGGGTTCTTTTATTATGTCTAGTTTTTTTACATTCTTGTTTTTTTTTTGGTCATCTTCTACTGTGTTTGTAATTAACACTCTTAGTTGTGGCATACTATGTGGGAGGTATGCCATTCTTATTGGTGTAGTGATTTGTAACACCCACCTCATAATGTTTTTGTTATGTTTGGATAATGTGGAGGCACTTTTTGTTTCATTAGAATCCCTTGTTCCTTCATCATAGCTTGCACTACATTTGTATTTTCTTCTTGGAGCCTTTCTTTCTCTATTTGAGGGTTTGGATATATAACCTTTTTAGTTTATGCTCGAGTGATGGCCTAAACTACCAAATCTTGTCCTTCCATTTCTATCATATTAATAAAATCTTTTTTTTGGAAAATATGTGTCTCCATGATTTCCTGGACCACACCACTTGCATAGCATTCTAGCCTTGTTCTGATCATTTTGATATTCTCTGACGAAATGTCTCCATTTATTATATTTGTGATATTGTGTCATGGGAATTCCTTTGTTATTGTACTGAATTATGCTTCTCACCCTACTATTATTTTTTAACATTTTTTTTCCCTCTCTTATTACGATTCCCACCAAGTGATGCATTATTATTGTTGTTGTTCTATTTCTTTGGTAGTGTGTTAGGTGGGTTGGATTACTCACCTTGTGTGAAGAGCATTTGTGTGCTTCTTATATTTAGGTTAAATGGGCATTCCTTAATGGAATTTCCTAAGACTTGGAGATGTCACAAAATAATTTCTAAGGATAATTTGTTTTGATATGACCTTGTATTTTACATTTGGTATACCATAGTTCCTTATTTTATTTGGTAGCCTCTTTTTCTACTTTCAATTCATTCATCATTCTCATTATATCCCTTCTCAAGGCTTCAATAGTCTTTGATTCAATGTCACTTCTTTCATCTGAACTTTCATCTTCTTTCTTTTTCCCGAGAAGATGTTTTTTCCTCACTCTCTATATCCAATGCTCGATTATAAGCATTAGCATTAGAGGAGGATGGAACAACTTTCATCTTCTTCAATCTATCAAGAGGTTTGTTTTCAAGTTTCACCAGAAGTTCCTTGAGCCTATGATTATAAGCTCTCACATTTTTATGTTTCCCATGTTTATTTTTTATCATAAGGATGAGATTTATATTAAATATCAAAAATGTTACAACCTTCTGCAAAGTAGATACTCAAAATGCAGAGAATCTCTGCTTGAACCCAAAACCAACATATACCAACCCCTCGACTAGACATAATTCCAATCATTTATAGTGGAGACAAAAGACCCAACTAAATTATACCATACTACATTATGCAGATCCCTTGAATATGTGGACTAAACCTAGAGATGGAGTTATTTGACTATCCTAATTTCTATACATAAGATATTATAGTATTATAACATAGAAAAACACCCATCAATGCTAGATGACTTAGAGAAAATGATGAGCTTGAGCAAAGGACTTGAATTCTAGAAACTAGTTGAAACTATGCACAGGAATGAGTTGCAACACCTTCTTCAAATAATTGATGCCAATAGCAGTCATTTGTCTAAGTTCTATGAGTGTCATGCCTTTGAGGTCTATTAGAAAGGGGTATTATTTTACCACCTCCCTCGGAACATGCAAAAGGGCCATGTGTTTCCCTTGTTTTGTATTGTATATTTTTGCTACAATTTTATTTTCCTCCCAAAGGAGTTTAATTTTTCCTCTAAATTATTTTTTTCAATAAATCTTGCATGTCTTTAGAGGCTGCTTCAAGCTCCATATACCAATCTATGGCTATACCCTACAAGGTTGTCAGGAATTCTCTCAACCAATAGGCCATGTTATCATATCTATTAGCTACATATATTGATTCACACATTTTGTAATGTCATATAAGATCCTCTAATATATTTCTTGTGAAATTTGGAATTTTTTGCCTCTCATCAATCGGACTTGTTGGGGGAGTCACCATCCTTCTTCCTTAATGCACCCTTTATGGTTGGAACCTAGTTGGAGAATTTCTATTTATACATGTTGGTGCTTCTCTTTCACTCTCGACCCCATATGAATCCCCTACTCATCCTTCCTCAATATTTGTCATGCTTGGGTTACCCTCAAGATCTTGTTTATCCTTCCTTCATCTTGATTTTTTAAGATTTGGTTCCTCTGATTCTAAACTCTCCTATAAGTAAGAGTTCTTCAATATGGAATATGTTGTTATTGTTTTTTTTAGTATATTTATAGGCTCTCCCCCCCCTTCCTATTTATCCAATATTAATGGTACAAATGGTTTTTCAACTTGGTCGATGAGATCTATGTATGCTTCATCGGGGAGCAATAGATGTCTTGCTATTTCCTCCCACTCTCCCTTCATATTTCCCCTAGTCATGAAGGTCTTTTTTTCTTCCCGACTACAAATTTCTCTTACACTTCAACTTTTATTCTTGGATGGGCTTCAACTTTTAGTCAAAAAACATTCAATTTCCTTGACCATTCCCTTTATTCTTCTCCTTCGTTATCTTTGTTCCTTTATCATTAGGAACCCTCTAATTTTTTACTCTAATGGTTCATGACTTCTTTGTGATCTCATCCTTATTCCTTTATCATTCAACACCATGTTCCTCTTATTCCCTTTGATTTATTTCCTCATATCATTGTAATATTTATTTTCTCTTATTCTTTTTATTTTAGAATGATAATGTGTCATGCAAGGAGTCTTGGTAATCAATTTAAAAGATGGTCTACATTGTCATTTACTTGTAAATTGTTCCAAATCATGTCCTGAGGGATATTTATTTTGATGACTTCCCTCTAAATGTTCTCCATGTTGGATATGTCCTGCAGGTTCACAAGATCTTATGTGATATAATAATTTCATTCTTTGTTGGCTTGTATTGGTTCCTCTACTAGTTGGCCTATTTATATTGCCATTGTTTCCTACCTTGCTTTGTATTCTACCAAGATTTTTATAGGTAAAAATGCCAAATTTCTACTACCTATGTCTACTTATTTAATTATCACGAAGTAAACATTATGATAAAATCTAGAAACTATAAGATCTCATAAAAAAAATTACACAATGATGTATCGATATATTTCATTCATAGTTTACATAATTTTGTTCAAGGAAATTATATACATATGTTCCCCATTCTTGATTACAATAGGAGTATATAAAGTGTCGGTGATCACTGAGAACTACCAAGTATCTACAACTTATAACTATTACATTTAAGAACTAATTATTTTGACTACAAGTAAAACTAGTATAATTATTTTTCTAACTACAATAGGCATCATCATGGAATATCAATCATCTAACTATCCAACCAAACTTTAGAATACCAAGAGTAATACAATAATATTATAATTATACCATGATGTCAGTAGACCACGCATATCATTGATTGTGATGTCTCCATGTGGATAGTCACCACGTGTATGTAGTTTTTTCCACACACTGTGAGTCAATGATTTCTTACTTAATATATTTTAGTGTGTATATATCTTCCAATGTAGCTACCATAATGACCTTCAATATCATAGTAACACACACACACAACACACACACACACACACACACACACACACACACACACACACACACACACACATATATATTACCATTTCTAGTTGCTTGCACTATCTCAATACATGCTCAATACATGCTCTTGAACATTATCAAGTCCCCAAACTACACCCAGTGAACTCCAATTCTGCCACAAGTGCACCTATATCATCATCCATGCATCCAATAACACTAAATTCAATGTACAATAGTGAGTTCTCCAAATTCATTTTCATTGCAACCACATCGTCACCATATGTAAACACACATATATTCTATACTACATCTTAAATTCACATCATACCACATCACATTACTTACCTATTATAACATCACAAATTGCATACCCTTACAATATTACATTATATTTTGGGATTCCTTTGGTTTTTGAAGAAAATGGAAATGTAAAATTCATAAAAGAATAAGATAAAACAAATTCAATTCATTTATCTTAAACATTTTACCTTTCCTAGCTTCTTGCCTGAGCTTAAGTGATGCACCCTTCTCACTTGATTTGCTCCTTGGGTAATTGCAATGTGGATTTCTCTCACAAGAACATAACCTTAGAAAAATGAGAGTTTAGTATTAATTTTAACAACATAATTTTTGAAAGAATGGATTGATAAAGATGGAGGATAAAGGCTTCAATTTATAGATTTTTGGATGGAGAAATGGAGGGTCAACATTGCTTTGTAAGATGGAGGGCCAAGATTGAAGGAGATGGTGAAGAGTTATCCTTGTGACAAGTTCACAAGGTCGAGGCTTATTAAAATGACATGTGACATGGGGGAGAGGGCAAGGTGTGCTTGCACATGTGTGAGCACACATTGGGAAGAACAAGGACTAGTTAATTGGAAGCATAAGTGGAAAAATAGAAGAGAGAGGAAACATATGAATGTGATAAATGGATTAAAAGGGGAAATGTAGGGTGGCTACATGGGAAAGAGGATCTCAAGCATGTGAGCATCCAATGAGAAGAGTGGTCAAAGGATGATTTGGAAGATTTGGCGTGACATGCATGTGCAAGTATTTAAGAGAGGTAGAGGACATTTGTTACATGACTTAAAATTTGGGGAATTGGGAGAATTTAAAATTAGATAAAATGTTAATGATTGTTAAGGAATGATTAATTAATTAATATTAATAATAATAATTAATGAAGGTGGGGGTTGAGGTTGAGTAAATTATATTAACCAACCCTATGATTTAATTAATTATGAAGAAGTATAATTAATTAAATGAATTTATTTAATTAATTATGGGGAATAAAGATAAATGGAAAATAATAATGAAGTATTTATATGATTAATTATAACATGATATCGAATCTCGGGTGTCTACATTTTCCCCCTCTTTGATATGGTGTCGCGATTGAAAAAAGTAACATTGTATCAAAGAAAAATAAAATATGCCTTAGTCAATTGAAAGGGATAATAAAAAGAAAGGTGGTGAGATGATTCCCCCTCAAGAGGTTTCCCAAAAAAATATTTCTATGGGAGCTCTCAAAAAGAAGAAATGGAATAGGTGGGGATTACCAGGAGGAAGATAGAAGAAATGAATGAAGAAGAGGGAATAAGGGATGAAAAATTTAAGCTCTAGGTCCTTGAATTAGGATTAATGAGGCATAACAATAGACCTAAGGGAGTTCTATAAGATGTCATTTTCACTCTTGACTTTGGTGGATTGGAGCTTTGGTGTGAAGGAGGATTAGTCAAGATGGCGAACATTCCACGATATATGAATTGTACAGAGAAAATATGGAGGTTTTAGTGGTAAGAGGAGGAAAGAGAGTCGCTATGTATAAAAAATTGATGACCTACACTTAGGTTAGATAGCATTAAATGCTAAGGGAAAGGGGGGAAAACAAAGGCATTAATCACAAGTTTAGCTCTTTTGATGTGGATTTAACACTTTTTTGTGCTAGTTTATCACTTTTTCTAGGGATAAAATTTTGTGGCACTTTCATTGGCTAGGTTTAGCACATATGGTAGACTAACACTTTTTATGAAATGGATTAGCATTGTCACTATGTTAGCACTTTTGAACTCATGGATTGGTGTGATTGCTTTGTTGGTACTTATGAGGTTATAGATTAACACTACCACTCTATTAGTGGTTCTGAGGCCATAGATTAGTCTAACCACTCTTTTAATACTTTCAAGTTCATGGATTAGCATTATCACTTTGTTAGCACTTTTGAGGTCATGGATTAGCTCTATTTCTCCATTAGCGATTTTGAGGTATAGGATAAGTGCTATTGCTAGGATAACACTTATGTGGTTATGAATTAGCTCTTTTTCATGAATTAAAGATGAGTGAATAAATTTATTGGTTAGGGCTTGTTCGAACTCAAACTTGTAGGTGTTTTTTTTATTTTGAGTCTCTTTCCTTTATGCCTTAGCCATTTTTATCAAGCTTATAAACCAATCTAATAAATCAATCATGGGTGGTATTTTTTCAAAATTTATTTGCATAGTTGGGTAGAGCTAGGAAAATTAATTATAGTTGTCTCTTGAAGTTTTTTAAAATTCCTTATGGTTAAGAAGTTATGTTGATGTGGGTTTTGCCCCTCCATCCAGTTCAATCCATTGACCTGCATTGTCTTTTCTTGATGGATCTTCTCACAAATGTGCACTTCTGATCCATTCTCGTATGAATTAAATTGAAAAAATGATTATTGGCTTTACAAAATTTCAACATCCATCTGAACTCCCTCATTTCCCTATTGTCAATCAAATTGCACCTGAATGCTTGAATGATTAAATTCAGCAATCTATTGAAACATTGGATCAAACTCAGGTTGTGGGTGACCTATAATGAGATTGAACCTCTGGATTCTAGGTCGGCTTCCTATATGATGGCCAATTTGATACTTGAATAATTTCTTTTGAGAAAAGGGTAAAAGGGACTAAACTAAATGCATGAACTAAAACTAAAACCTCGGTGATGCACCTAAATCATATTTATGAGCAGATTGATTCACAACTGATTATTATGGAATCTATTTTCACAAATCAAATTGGGAAATCTAATTACATAAGTGTTTCATCAGAAGGCCTGATAATCCATTCTTAATGAAGGAAATGATATTTTCACAACCTAAAGGAGAGGATAAATTAACAGCACAACTTATGATCTGTAACTAAAATTGCTTTCTTCATGTACATGTATTCATGAACGTGATAGGAATTTAAAAGATTTTAAATCAAACATATTAAATTCGCATCTCAAACATTCAATAAATACAAAACTCTTGAATTTGAGAAGGCTAATACTGAATAGCCATAATGAAAAGAAGGAAACTCTACAAAAATGATAACCTATAAAGTTGCAAAACTATCATAATGTAAAAAGCTGAGTTACAAATCTTTCTCTCTACAAAAAAAGTATGCCAGAGAAGATGAAAAATAAGAACTAGAGGAAAAAGATAAAAAAATTCCAATATATACAATGAGAACGCACTCCAAAGTGCATGAACCTCAAATTGAAAGTCAAATTCAGTGAGAAAATGATAACTCCAAGGAAAATCCACGAGCAAAAGGAAAAATCCCTAAAAAGAAGGCTCAAACTCATGCAAAAATGAGTGAGCTCAGTCTCAAACTTGCAGTCATAATGTATGCAACTGAAAATTAGCTCGAACTGAACTAGAAATCCATGAAAAGTGGGCCAAAACATGCAAAAATTGCCTCGTTTGTATCAATCCGCCCATGATGACTGGAAATCTAAAAGTAACGCAAAACCCTCAACTCCACAAAGCACATGACAATAAAGCATCAAAATTGAAGTGTAGTTGAAGGCTCTTGTAGAGACTACACTTTTGATTTTGATGATTATAAAGATCTTGGAGACACTTCAGTTATCTCTGCACCTCAATCTGCATGTATAGTTAAAAATAAACTAAAGAGTATTCTCATTTTAAAATAGTAAGTACGATTTAATGATTTATACAACATCATTTAAATCATATTACTTTACAAGAAGTATAGCATGCAAAATAAAATAAAATTTGTCCTAACCCCTATGCCTTTTATTCGCTTCACTCAAGCCCGCGAGCCTCCTCAACATGATTAGGTTAATTGACTTAGAATTCATAACCTTGGTGTAATGATATAAAATCATTTTTATGTTTTTTTCAAAAAACCACAAGTCAAAATACTCAAATTAGTGGTAAGAAAAACATCAAACCCTAATTATTCTTTGCATTCTCCACTTCCTTCTTTGTGCCATGAGAGTTGGGTTCGTGTATAAAGTAAGGCTCAAAGAGAACTCATTCGCAGCTTAGCTAGTCATTAATAGGCGTAAATGGTAAGTTTTCCATTTGTCTCTTTGCCTCCTTAAAATAAAATCTTTTGAAAGATTTTCACTTTGGAATGGTAAATATTCATGAGCTAAAAGCTCCCTCCAGGCTACAACCATGTTTTTCTTGTTCTGGGTATTTTGAAACAAACTGTATCATAGTCACGACCCTTATATCTCTTCAAAACATTTCCATCTTCTAAGCATTGAAACCCCATTGTATTTGTATCCCATATTTTGGGTATTATGTATTGCCTGAAAAGATAAGGTTGTAGCTGTATGGTGACTTTTCTGGGTTTCACTTGCTTTGAATGAGCTTGGGATTTCTTTATTTTATAAAATTGAATATTGATATCTTTCCTGCTCTATGTGGCCAACGGCTTTCATTTTACACCTTGGCTCTTGAATGATCAAAAAACAAAATCTTGTGCCCTCTTGTATTCACTCTAGTGTTTGGCTTGCTATCTATTACTATCATAACTACACCCCTAAATTTCTGCAAATGACAACATCATATCTTGCAGCTTTTAAGTAACCTTTGAGATATTATTTTGCTTGTAAAAAGTCAATATTCTAATCAATGTTGCTCAATATTATTGTGTCGCCACCTCCACTTGTATTGTGAACTTTTGATTTACCATCATGCTAAAATTTAGGTAAAAGACACTATTCTCCAAGCTCCTATATATTGCACTTTAATACTTTTATGCATATATAAATTTGTAATCTCCATCTGTTTTATCTCTTGTAGGAGTATATACTTTGAAAACTTTATAGAAAATCATTACTTTATCTAAAAATTGTTGCTCTGTCATCCTTTTACACTCTTTCATGTATAGAAATACTTATTGAATAAATCTCCTGATGAGGCAGCATTACTATATCAACACTCATGAATAGGTCTTCTTATGAATTGGAAACTGTTGCATACTGATATGGCTTCACTTTGTTGTTCCCCATTGAGTCTATTGTAGACTATATATGTGCTTTGAAATTATAAGAAACAAATTAAATGCCTCTAGATGTTATCCTTCCTTGTAAAGAGGCTCTATACTTTATTAAAATGCAATGTAAAATACAAAACAGAGCTAAAACAAAATTTCAATGAAACTAATGATCTCTTTACATGTTTTCTTCTATATCTTATGAACATTAAAGGGGTTAAAATTTGACTGTTATTTGACTATTATAAGAAAATAAAAGATCAGTCATTTCAATCAACTCCTTCAGCTGAATAATTGATTAGTAACTGTTCTTTATGGCTTTGATTGTTACATTTTGTAGCTGTTGTTTTGAATATCTTTGTAGACAGTGGTTGTCATTTGAAATCAGATGCTCCATTTATTGTTAATGCTTATTAAGCCATACTTCATTTTTGTCTCACTTTGTTCAAGCTTTCTATTGGCTTTACTTACTATCAAGGATGCTTTTCCAGTCCTTTATGACTGTCATAAACTTCTATAACCATTTCTCACCACCATGAACGTTGTAACAACAGTCCTATTCACTTATCAATTTTGTAGCAGTAGTATTATCCATGACTATTCTTTATAAAATGCTCCTTTTCTATTGAATACAAATCTATTTCTTTTCTATGTCCTTGATTCTTTTGATGAGGACTCTTGATGATGATTTGCAATGCAATGCAAAATATGGAAATGTTGCCTCATTATGATGTTGAAGTTAAACTGTTCCTCTTGGCATTTCTGTAGACTGTGTATGTGCTTTGGAGTTGTAAGAAACAATTGATTTTCTTGAGTACCTTGTTCTCCTTTAAGCATAAAGGGGCTCAATGCCTCATCAAAATGTAAATATGAATGAAAGGCAGAGCTAAAACAAAGGATAACAAATGCAATTAATGCTCTCTTAACATGTTTCTTTGATTGTTCCTTTGAATGATGAGCAAAATATAATTGCTCAATCTATTTTACCATGCTATTATATTGCTTGATGACAGTCCTAGATGATGACTGTTTCTTTGATGCTTTAATAACTCTATATATGAACGTTGAATGAGAGAATACCTTATGATATGTCGGGCTCAACCCTTGTGGGAGCTTGTTTTACTCCACATATCTGATAAGATGATCATGAACATAATGAACCTATTCCTACACATTGAAACAAACATGTTAGCAAAATAAAAGAAGCTAAAAGCTTTCCTCTTGAGTTTTATGCCTTTGAAATCTAAAATCATCTAATGGATGCCTGATCAAATGTATACTATATTTTTGTTGGTAGCATAGGCATATGATAGGATTCAATTTGCATTGCTCTAACCACACTTTTATGAACCTTGCAGGTGCATTGGAGCTTGGAGCTAGAGCCACAACTGAAGACCTCAACTTGTCAATGATTCATCATTCCAGGCAATGACGAATCACTTTCTACCCTATGCCTTCTTTATTCTCAGTTGTATAGTCTACTTTACTTCATGCACCCCTTATTTGATTATGAAAATCAAATTGAGTTACTCCCATGGCTTGTGTGGGATTCTAGTTCATACATTATGAATAAAACAACAAAAAATATGCAAACTTATGATATCATTTTGAGATGTTTTTTGCATAATATTATTTAAATTTACACTATAATAAAACATTGCACAATAATGAGTACTTAGCAGAAACTTTTGAACAAATTGTGTACCTTTTGATTTAAATTTGATTCAGCTCTACCTATTTGAGCTGGTAGTGAAAAATAGGTAACAAATTGGCAGCTTTTGCAGAGTGTTTGTCTGCTAAACACCATAGACCAATTATGTAGCTTATCCATTGGGCATGGAGTCTATTCTTGCTCTTAACCTCTGAAAACCTTTGTAACTTAGCTTCAAACCAAAAAAACTGAAAGAACTACTGCAACTCTGTTGGGGACAGAGTTCGAAAAATAGGTGCAGCAACTGCACTTTATTGAAAGAAAAACAATATTGGAATGAAAATGTGCCACGGGGCACTTATTGAAAGCAAAACTGAAACTCTACCCTACCCTACACTAACCAACAGTGTTAGTGCTCAGACATGACCATTTACTGGTTGTGAGAAATAGCTTCCCTTTCTTAAAAATAGAGGATTCTTCAAATCCTTAAGATCAATCAAAAAGAGGTATGTAAATGATAAACATTTGACTAACTACTACAGAAAAGTCTAAAACATCTCAAAAGGCATGCCTTCCTTGTTTGATTGATTGCCAAAGATGTTATTTTGAGGCATATAGCTAATATTAGCCTGTTGCTCTACAGTTGCAATCACATGCTTTGGCAGAACCATGAATTGTTGTAATTTTGTAGACTCCTCTTTAGATAAATACCTGATCGGACACCCTTTTGAGAGCATAAAACTTGGCCTCCTGGTTTCTTGATTGATATCTTTTGTTACATCCTCTATCACAATTTTAATCTAATCTGAAGGAGATTTTGATATGTCATCAACTAATGAAGGAATGACTACTTCTTTCACCTGAAAAGGCTAATCATATACTATTGATTCACATGGCATCAAACTGTCATCAATGTTAGAGAAAAAAACATCTATTATGCCTGAAAACATATTCTCATCTAATTGATTCAAATGAGTCTCATCACTCTGCTGCTCAAAGGTAGACAGTGATGTTAGTAAACATGTGTCGTCTTCACTTTCATTAACAAATTTGGGTAATTTCTCAAACAAATTAGCTACAACCTGAGATTCAACCTCTATTTCTTTGTTTAAAACATGTTCAACCTGATGTTGATTTTCATCTAAGTGCAAAACAAAGGACTCAAGATCATTCCAAAATATGGCTTCCTCACAATCATCATTTGCATTACCTTCTAGAATTAGATGAGTAGCTTCCAACTTGTCACATTTGTTGACCTCAACCAGCAACTCATCACATTGTTTGACATCTTCCTGCTCAATAAAGGAAGGTAATTCATCAGATAAGAACATGAAATCATTGTGTTTGATACCTTTTTCAAGCTCCTCAACCTATTGTCATGATTGATCATGTTCGTTCACCTCCTACTGCAAGTATGTTTGCAAATGGTATCAGGACATTCATGCGTATGTTGGCTCTCTTGAGATGACTATTCATGAAGGCTCATAGCTGGATTTGTTACCTGTACTTGTCTTTGCAATAGAAGAGGATTTCTGAAACTTGGAATGGAAGCCTCTTGAACTAGATTTGGCATTTTGAAGTCAGGATGCTTAGTCCAAGAAGGTTGCCATGGCTGTTCAGTACCTTGATGATTTGGTTCAGGTTCTTGATATGATTGAAAATGAGGGTTCATGGATTGATTTGACAGACTATGTTCATTCGTGAACTCCTATAGGGGCTAATCTTTAACATTGGTATGAATATTACCCTTATAACTTGGAATGTCAAAACTTGAAGACTTACTTGGAGATTGGATAAAAACCTTGGAAACCTTCTCCTCTATTGGTTGATGTTTTATGGAAGAAATTGATTGGGCCCCAACCAATATTATAATCTTCTCTTACTTAGCATCAAGATCTTCTTCATATTTTTTCCTCTGCATCAACAAGTCTTGCTCGTAGAGATAGGCCTAATAGGCCATCTCTTTTTGTTGTTGATCATACTCTTGTTGCCTCCTGATCTCTTCTATCTTCTTTGTGAATTATAACAATATGTCCTTCATGTTATTCATGTTATTCTTCATATCAACTACTTCTTGGATCTGATTTTGGACATATATATGTTGATCTGAAGGTTGAGTAAGGGTGGGTGGGAGGTAAGCATGTTGAGAATGTTGATAGGCTATTGTTGCATGGCTATTTGGGATAAAACGAGCAGCATGATTGGCCTGATATGGCTGATAAGGATGTGAATAGGAAGAATTTTCATGAAACGGAAGTGAAAACATGCTTTTTCCATAAAATCCAGACATGTTAAAGCATTTGAAATTTGCAAATATTCTTTAAATCAACATGAATCAGACCTCCTTTTTAAATGTAAACATCCCTGCACTTCATCTGCTGAAACCAGTGGATTGTGCTCAGAGTCACCAGGTATAAATTTGTACCTCTGAAAGGTAAGAATGTTGTTGTATATACTAGAACAACATCTTGTATCTTTGAATTCTTTCTCTGAAGCATGCTTCAAAGTCCCACCGGGCATGCCAAAAATTGTTGTCAATCAAATTGCACATGAACTCTTGAATGATTAAATTCAGCAATCTATTGAAACATTGGATCAAACTCGGGTTGTGGGTGACCTATAATGAGATTGAACCTTCGGATTCTAGGTTGGCTTCCTATATGATGGTCAATTTGATACTTGAATATTTTTTTCTGAGAAAAGGGTAAAAGGGACTAAACTGAATGCATGAACTAAAACTAAAACCTCAGTGATGCACCTAAATGATATTTATGAGTAGATTGATTCACAATTGATTATTATGGAATCTATTTTCACAACTAATTATTATGATTTGTAACTAAAATTGATTTTTTTGTGTACATGTATTCATGAACGTGATAGGAATTTAAAGGCTTTGAAATCAAACACATTAAATTCACATCTCAAACATTCAATAAATACAAAACTCTTGAATCTGAGAAGGCTAATACTAAATAGCCATAATGAAAAGAAGGAAACTCTGCAAAAATGATAACTTCTAAAGTTGTAAAATTGTATTAATGTAAAAAGCTGAGTTACAAATCTTTCTCTACAAAAAAAAGTATGCCAGAGAAGATGAAAAATAAGAACTAGAGGAAAAAGATAAACTTTTTCCAATATATACAATGAGAACACACTCCAAAGTGCATGAACCTCAAACTAAAAATCAAATTCAATGAGAAAATGATAACTCCAAGGCAAATCCACAAGCAAAAGGAAAAATCCCTAAAAAGAAGGCTCAAGCTCATGCAAAAATGAGTGAGCTCAGTCTCAAACTTGCAATCATAATGTATCCAACTAAAAAGTAGCTCAAACTGAACTGGAAATCCATGAAAAGTGGGCCAAAACATGCAAAAATTTCCTCGTTTGTATCAATCTTCCCATGATGACTGGAAATCTAAAAGTAACGCAAAACCCTCAACTCCAAAAAGCACATGATGATAAAGCATCAAAATTGAAGTGTAGTTGAAGACTCTTGTAGAGACTACACTTTTCATTTTGATATTATAAAGATCTTGGAGACACTTCAGTTGTCTCTACACCTCAATCTACATGTATAGTTAAAAATAAACTAAAGTGTATTCGCATTTTAAAATACTAAGCACAATTTAATGATTTATACAACATCATTTAAATCATATTACTTTACAAGAAGGATAGCATGCAAAATAAAATAAAATTTGTTTCCTAACCCCTATGCCTTTTATTCGCTTCACTCAAGCCCACGGGCCTCCTCAACATGATTAGGTTAATTGACTTAGAAGTCATAACCTTGGTGCAATGATATAAAATCATTTTTATGTTTTTTTCAAAAAACCACAAGTCAAAATACTCAAATTAGTGGTAAGAAAAACATCGAACCCTAATTATTCTTTGCATTCTCCACTTCCTTCTTAGTTCCATGAGAGCTCGGTTCGTGTATAAAGCAAGGCTCAAAGAGAGCACAGTCGCAGCTTATCCGGTCATTAACAGGCATAAATGGTAAGTTTTCCATTTGTCTCTTTGTCTCCTTAAAATAAAAGCTTTTGAAAGCTTTTGACTTTGGAATGGTAAATATTCATGAGCTAAAAGCTCCCTCCAATATACGGCCATGTTTTTCTTGATCTGGGTATTTTGAAACAAACTGTATCATAGTCGTGGCCCTTATATCTCCTCTAAACATTTCCATCTTCTGAGCATTGAAACCCCACTGTATTTGTATCCCATATTTTGGGTATTATGTATTGCCTGAAAAGATAAGGTTGCGGCTGTATGGTAACTTTTTTGGGTTTCACTTGCTTTTAATGAGCTTGGGATTTCTTTATTTTATAAAATCGAATATTGATATCTTTCTTGCTCTATGTGGCCAATGGCTTTCATTTTACACCTTGGCTCTTGAATGCTCAAAAAATAAAATCTTGTTCCCTCTTGTATTCACTCTAGTGTTTGGCTTGCTATCTATTACTGTCATAACTGCACTCCTGAATTTCTGCAAATGACAACATCATATCTTGCAGCTTTTAAGTAACCTTTGAGATATTATTTTGCTTGTAAAAAGTCAATATTCTGATCAATGTTGCTCAATATTATTGTGTCGCCACCTCCACTTGTATTGTGAACTTTTGATTTTTCATCATGCTAAAATTCAAGTAAAAGACACTATTCTCCAAGCTCCTGTATATTGCACTTTGTTGCTTTTATGCATATATAAATTTGTAATCTCCATCCATTTTATCTCCTGTAGGAGTATATACTTTGAAAACTTTATAGAAAAGCCTTACTTTATCTGAAAATTGTTGCCTTTGTCATCCTTTTACACTCTTTAATGTATAGCAATACTTATTGAATAAATCTCCTAATGAGGCAGCATTACTATATCAGCACTCATGAATAGGTCTTCTTATGAACTGGAAACTGTCACATACTGATATGGCGTCACTTTATTGTTCCCCATTGAGTCTCTTGTAGACTATATATGTGGTTTTAAATTATAAGAAACAAATTAAATGCCTCTAGATGTTATCCTTTCCTTCATTGTAAAGAGGCTTTGTACTTTATTAAAATGCAATGTAAAATACAAAATAGAGCTGAAACAGAATTTCAATGAAACTGGTGATCTCTTTACATGTTTTCTTCTATATCTTATGAACATTAAAGGGGTTAAAATTTGACTTCTATTTGACTGTTATAAGCAAATAAAAGCATTAGTCATTTCAATCAACTCCTTCAGTTGAATAATTGATTAGTAACTATTCTTTATGGCTTTGATTGTTACATTCTATAGCTGTTGTTTTGAATATCTTTGTAGACAGTGATTGTCATTTGAAATTAGATGCTCCATTTATTGTTAATGTTGATTAATCCATACTTCACTGCTATCTCACTTTGTTCAAGCTTTCTACTGGCTTTACTTACTGTCAAGGATGCTTTTCCATTCCTTTATGACTGTCATAAACTTATGTAACCATTTCTCACCACCATGAACGTTGTAACAACAGTTTTATTCACTTATCAATTCTGTAGCAGCAGTATTATCCATGATTGTTCTTTATAAAATGCTCCTTTTTTGTTGAACACAAATCTATTTCTTTGCTATGTCCTTGATTCTTTTGATGAGGACTCTTGATGATGATTTGCAATGCAATGCAAAATATGGAAATGTTGCCTCATTATGATGTTGAAGTTAAACTGTTCCTCTTGGCACTTTTGTAGACTGTGTATGTGCTTTGCAGTTGTAAGAAACAATTGATTTGCTTGAGTACCTTGTTCTCCTTTAAGCATAAAGGGGCTCAATGCCTCATCAAAATGTAAATCTGAATGAAAGGCAGAGCTAAAACAAAGGATAACAAATGCAATTAATGCTCTCTTAACATGTTTCTTTGATTGGTCCTTTGAATGATGAGCAAAAGATAATTGCTCAATATTTTTTACCATGCTATTATACTGCTTGATGACAGTCCTATATGATGATTGTTTCTTTGATGCTTTAATAACTTTCATATATGAACGTTGAATGAGAGAATACCTTATGATATGTCGGGCTCAACCCTTGTGGGAGCCCGTTTTACTCCACATATCTGATAAGATGATCACGAACATAATGAACCTGTTCCTGCACATTGAAACAAACATGTTTGCAAAATAAAAGAAGCTAAAAGCTTTCCTCTTGAGTTTTATGCATTTGAAATCTGAAATCATCTTATGGATGCCTAATCAAATGTATGCTATATTTTTGTTAGTAGCATAGGCATACGATAGGATTTGATTCATATTGCTCTAACCACACTTCTATCAACCTTGCAGGTGCATTGGAGCTTGGAGCTGGAGCTGGAGCTAGAGCTGGAGCCACAACTGAAGATCTCAACTTGTCAATGATTCGTCATTCCAGGCAATGACGAATCACTTTCTACCCTATGCCTTCTTTATTCTCGGTTGTATAGTCTACTTTACTTCATGCACCCCTTATTTGATTATGAAAATAAAATTGAGTTACTCCCACGGCTTGTGTGGGATTCTAGTTTGTACATTATGAATAAAGCAACAAAAATTATGCAAACTTATGATATCATTTTGAGATGTTTTTTGCATAATATTACTAAAATTTACACTGTAACGAAACATTGCACAATAATGAGTACTTAGCAGAAACTTTTGAAAAACTTGTGTACCTTTTGATTTAAATTTGATTCAACTCTACAAGTTTGAGATGGTAGTGAAAAATAGGACATTCCCCATTTGTACGACACTTGGAATTTTTTGTGTTGCAAAAAAGGCATGCCCATCTAGACCTTTGTAGGAATTTCCATGTGAAGCAGTTTGCTTCCAAATCTTGACCAATCTCCTACAAATTCCCAATTCCACATATGTCATCTTCTCACATTCATAGTTTCTTTTACAAAAGTGACTAAGTAAATGTTTTGCAAGGAAACAAGGACCATCTTCCTGCGCTCATCCCTAGTGATGTCATATTCTCTTCTACAAGCGTTTTTGAGTGAGCTTCTCATTTTATGAGCACTTGTCTGATTAACTTCATTTCCTCCACATCTGATTCTTTGAATATTTACACTTGCATCTAAACTTCACCTTTCTAAATTTATTCCTCCAATTTAGGTAAAAAAATTCACAAACTTGATCCACTTGACTTTCCCACATCTACACCTACATGATGCCATCCCACCTTGCGTGTGTCATGTTGATGTCACCATATTCAAAAATTCCCAGTCCATTTCGCCATTTTCTAATGACCCCATGTTGATGTCACTTTTGCTGACATCACTTGCGTGAATTCTTATTTGAAGCGAATATGTTGAAATTGGTTGATGCACTTGGTTTTTCTGCATGTTCCACCTAGAGGTCAATTGTTCATAGTTACACATTGGAACCTTTTGGATTGTAGGTATTTCCGTATGAACCTGCTATATCTCCTAAGTGCATATTCACTTGAAGATAAAGTTCTCGAATGATCCTGACATGGCCATATTTCCCGCAAATTTCAAATTGAACCCAATCTCATGCACAAAGGTACCTTATGGATTATTTCTGCTAAACCATCTAAGATGTAGATGGTATGCAAAGGATTGTGATGCTCTATTTTGAGGTATAGATGGTTCCAGGTGGGTCTAACTATGATTTCATGATGGTATTTTAGTGCTTCCACTATTTGCACAAATTTTGAATTCAACCACCACCATTAATGTAAAATGATCACTTGTTCCTAAGGCAAGCTATATCTTGTGTGCTTGTCTCTACCTACTCACATTCATGGCACCACTCCCTCAACCACCAAAAATTACTGTAGTATGCATCTTTTTATCTACGATGTCTATTTTGGGTGCAATTTTTTCTTTGTCATCCGTTTTGAACTGCTATAGTGTGCAATAGTTCAGGTTGGGTGCTTGGATGTTTATGTTGGTGATTTTTGGTCAATTTTGAAGAGGTTGATTTGTTGTGTGTTATTTAGATGTCAAGGAAGTTGCAAGGCATCCATGAACACCATAGTCTAGTTTATTGAGAGATTGAATACTCGTGGAATATAAGAAGAACAATATTGTAGTGAGATTTTTTTCTCATAATATCTCTATGGAACTTCGAATATATTTAGGAAATTTTCTTAGTTTTAGAAAGAGATTTTCCGTTGCCACACTTATTGGTATTAATGTAATATTGAGTTAGATGAATCTGACAACATTCTAAAGACATTGTAAGCCTTGTAATAGTCTTTCTTAGTTTTATGTATGTGTATGTAGTTGTGTTTGTATTACTAAGTATGCTTTATTGCAAGGTTTCATGTTTATTGATGTATATTAATACATAGTTACATATTCTTTCTTTCATATTTGTTCTCTTCTCAATGTTGTGACTTTGTTTCCCAATAGATAGGCACTAGTCTAGAGCCATACTCTAATCTCAAATCCATCAAATCAAATGCAACTAGAAATATAGGAGTAGGAGTAGTTTTATATATTCATGACCTATTATAACCAAATATTTATCATTAAGAGAGCCTCCAATGAAACTATTTCATGTTGGTCATGATTGAATATAGATATCAATTATATATGGGTTATAATTAGTTAGTTGTTAATAGTCTAGTGATAGTCTTTAGGGCTAAGACATCAAGTTGGGTTTGGATTTCCTCTCATTACCCTATGAATACCCTCCCAAGTATAAGTTGAGCTCAAAGTGTAGGAGACCTAACCCACTCTCATAGAGTTGGCTTGAGATCCTCCATTGTTTTTTGATGATTTTTTTACTTGCATGATGACTTGGCCTTGTGAGCGATATTTTTCAATAGAAAGTGGAGTAGTTATTTTAAGACCCAACAAAATGGTGTCATTTCCGAAGATAAAATTACTTTAGTCATTACTGATGAAGTGTGAGCTCGATGCATATTTGAAACCCCTCTACAATTCATTTACTAGTTTTTTAGTGGATTTGTGTTGGGTGAGTTTGGCATATCATCAACTTACACCAAAAAATGGCATCATTTCCAGGGAAAGATACTATTGTTTTATCTTGAAAACCTTTGCAACTCAAAACAAGGAAGTTTTATTGTATGGAGTTTGATGTATTAGTTGTTGAAAAATATTTTCTCTTCCAAGTCAAGAGTGGAAACTTTGTTTCAATCAACCCAAAAATAATGATAAGATCAAAATATTTTGTGATGGAGAGATGAAGACAACTCAGATACCAATAAGAAAAAGATGAATCTTCCACCAATGCATAAAGGCATCCATCATGAAATCTCATAGTAATGGTAAGTCATTCAAACCTACCTTTCCATTCTTAGAAGTGAGCTTTGTGGGTAGAAATAATTTATGTATGGACTTTAAAAATCAAAACCTATACACTTATGAAGATTCAAGTAGCAACATAATCAAGAAACATAGAAAATATCTAGGATTGATTATGAAGAAATAAATGATATGATTTTAAGTAGAAGGGATAGGAATAGATATTGTAGTGCAGACTCTATTTACCACTCTTTCTCTTCTCCCACCATTTTGTATGATGATAATGATGAACTAGATGAATTTCTAGATTAGCTCAATTAGGAGGCATATCAATAAATGGCAATTTTTGAGCAAAAAGGGGTTGAATTAAAGAGAACAAATATGCTTCTTGATAGGAAAAATATGGATAGATATTGTAATAGAAATTTTTTTGACATGAGCTATCTAGGTTATGAAATATATGATATTGGTTGATATTCCCTTCCTCCCAAGATATCATATAGAGAAGTTGAACATAAGAAGGTGTTGTATCACCTTAAACAAGAGCATCAACAAATTATTGTAGACATTAGGTTGTAATAAGCTCAACTTGTCACCCTCAAGGATCCAAATTCCATTTTAGTGAGTTGAGAGGAAGATATTCCTTATTCAAGGAGGATTGTTCTTAGTACTATGAAGATGAGGATGATCAATATAGTACATCAAGGTATAGCTCCATGAATGGATAAGATAAATATAGTGATTATGATGCAACTAATCTAGGTCTTAAATATATGCATAGTGTTGATGAAGAATGCTATGAGTTACCTGCACCCAATATAGAATACCAAAGGAACTCATCCATCTATCTCTACAGTCCAAGATACCATGTGATGACATGAAATTCTATCTTGATCTATTATTAATGTAAGTAAGAAATGAATAGCATTTGATAGTTGAACATATACCTACACTAAATAATGATATTGTTGTTACATTAGAATAAATCTCCATGGGCATAAACAAGCAATCACAGTGGGTAAAAATTAAGATCTATGAAAATGATGTTGTGAAGAATGTGACAGAGAAAAATAAGGATCCAATGTAGCAGTGGGTATTGAAGAGGAAAGAAGTGCCAACAAATCATGAACATGAAATTAAAAATGGAATAGATTTGAATGATGAGGCACAATTATTTTTTCCCCATCCATTGAAAATGCAATGTGTTAATTGTTGTACCCAAAGCAAATTTTTGCTTCATTAAGGAATTTTGATTAAAATGGTCTAAATCTTGTAAAATTGTCATCAAAAGTCAGTTTTAGGTCAAACGAAGCATGGAATTTTTGTGGGTTTATTGTCTAGAAGATACTGGAAAAATTTAAATTTAAAAATTATAGTTTTTAGGCTCCTATATTTAGGAAAATCCCTAAAAATAGGATCTTTTTCAGAATTGGTTGAAAATAACTTTGATTGGCTTATTTCACATCATGATCACATCAGTGAAGTCAAAATCAAGAAAAATTAAATTTAGCTTTGGTGGGTTGTTTTCACTTTTTCAGGAGAAAGGTTAGGACCTCTGAGGTCGTCAATGGCAGTTGACCAGTACTAGGTGTCAAAATCTAAGCCTCAAACTCATCATAGAAGATTCTATGATAAAAGATGCTCAAAAAGATGATTTGCGATTGAGGGGATTTTCAAAAAATGAAAATGTAAAAAATATTGTCTGGAAATGCTTTGCCTTGCTATGAGGGAGATGCTTTCGCAGTCAACACCCAAGTCAGCTTTGTAGTGTTCGTACATGCAAAAATGGTAAATGCAGTCACGTACTCGCGTCAACAACAATGCTTCAACACATCCAACTCAGCCTAGCCACACGGTGATCGCGAAGCACGACGAAGATGAAAATCATCAGAAAATCACTAAGTTTGGACCCAATTGTGCCCCTACAGGGCAAGGGCGCCCTTAAATTTGAAGGCCCAAATGCAGTTTTCAACACTTGCAAGACCAGTCGTCTTCTTTAAAAATTTTCCAACTTTCCAATGAATCATCAAGCGAATCTATCATATTTTTCAAACATCGACAAACGATGACTAAGGCATAAGATGCGAGAAAGCAATGAACATCAAAGACAACAGTCAAATTACAAAAACAGTGCCCCTGTAGCCCAAGGGCACCCAAGAATAAAGCCTATTAGATGTTATTTTTTATAGTAACCATCTCTAGATGATCTTCCCAGCTTCAGTCCAACTTCACGATGAATCCATTCACCAATTCGTAAGACGTATTGAACAAAAACAACAATTGGTCAAGTGAGCACGTAAAATGGAGAATAAAATGAAAGTCAAAATGTCAAATGTACCTCGGCAGGCCAGGGGTTCATAGACTTTTCGTCAACCAAATGAGGTTTTCGATAGTTTTCTTCTTCAAGAGATCTGCCCAGAATCCTTCTAACTATACAATGAATCTAGCAGCCAGCTCTCAAGACTTGTCAAATGCCCATGAGTGAAGATCAAGCATGAAATGCTAGAGATGAAGGCATGTTGAAAAATGTGAAAATTTGATTAAGTGTAAGAGAAAATGCACTCTCCTTGGAAAAGGCGCCCAAATTTTTGGTGCCTCAAATGCAGTCTTCTATCTTTGTAGCTCCTAGGATCATCTCTTCAAATTTCTTCAATCATCACGATGAGATAATTAGCACGAACATCAGAGCATTCCAACTCTCAGCATCAAGGAACAAACTGGAGCATTTTGTTGAAAGTTACAAGTTGCAAAATATATCTCAAAATGTCAAATGCGCCCTTGGAATGTGCCCCTACAAGCTAGGGGCGCCCTTGAATTTGAGCACTTTAAATCAACTTTCAAGCATTGCAAAACCAATCATTCTTTCCAATAATTGAACTAGTTTTCCATTCCATACCTCGACGTGTTCATGAGAGTCGTTAGTCACCGACAACTGCAAATTGAAGCACAAAGGGTCAAATTGACCAGACTGAAAAGGCATTCAAAAAATGACTGTCTTGTGAAAAAAGCACCCTTTTGGGAAAAGGCACCCAAAATTTTAAGGCACCAGATTCAATTTTTAGCACTCACAGCTCCTAGCAACATCTCGTCGGATTTGATCTAGCTCTGTGATGAATCTATCAGCTAAGCTCCAAGATCAACTAGGCATCCAGAATTTAGGGTCAAACAAAAGCAGTTTGTCATAGCAGAAGTTGAAAATCTTTAAAAAAAATTCTAACTCCACAAGCTTGGGCACCCAAAAGTCAAAGTTTGACAGGTTAGCTCTCAGTTTTATTTTTGCATGCATCTTCTTACATATGACATCCTAAATTAAGAGGAAGACTTCAGTTATCAACACATGCACGAGGATTAACTCAATTAGGGTTGGCACATCTACCTAACTGGCACTACCACCTCCAAAATGCTTATTTATTCAAGCATAGGCGTCACAACATCATTATTTCTTGTAGGTTGAAGCTAAAATCAGCTATTTTCTCTCTAGCACCTTTTGAAGGAGCAAATAGAGGCCATTTTCAATGTTCTTCGAGGTTCTTCGTTCAAGTAGTATAGAGGGATAATTTTGCATGCTTCATATTTTCAGCACATGCTTGGAAGACTTCATCAGATTGGGTAGAAGGAGGTGATAAATTCTTCAAGATTGATGTAGGAGCATCTCGGGTGGACGAGCTATCCATATCACCCAAAAATATTTGCATTGTTTATTTCAATTTTTTGGTTCATTTTAGTTTTGTTCAGATCTTATCTCAATGCCTAAACCTCTTACGATGAAATTTTGTCAAAGGTGTATTTGCAATTGTCATTGTTCCACATGTATGTGAAATGTAGAAGCTTAACTTAAGTACATAAACCTTTGACCCAATGTTGATTGCAGAATAAGCACAAAATGGGTTAGTCAAAGGTCTTGAAAGATTTAAACATACAAGTCGATGGGTGTAAGGGATCGGATTGGCATTTGAATTGGCCAATTTGATATTCATCTAGTAAAATATATATATATATATACCATTGACGAGAGTTTCTATGGAACAAAGAAAACAAGGGGAACAATTTTGAAAAGGCAGATGAGCTTATGAGATTGATTAAGTAAAGACAAGGAGAATAGAAGATGCCAGGAAATGTGAAGGGTCGGCAATTATCAAAAGACTCAGTCTTTTTATTTTAAAATATGCAAGTTAATTAAATGCAACAGGAAGAGGAGAGATAGGCGCAGAAAATCACTAAGAAAAAAAGAAACACCACACAAGTTGAAATTTTTTTGGTGAAAGTGGGAATTACAAAAGATAGGTCAAATCATTATAAGAGCAGAAGTTCGATGGGAGAAAGAGGTAGTGTCTTGGTGTATAAAGATAGCTTAAATTTTAAACAACAATTTGATAGAGAAAGGTTGCATAAAGAATAAAGGTAAGGCTGCAATTATTGTGCTAGGGCAATAAAGGGGGTTGCATAGAAAAGAAAAGAGATACACTGCCAAAGGGAGTGAAAGTAGAAAGAGAAACAAAGAATTGAGAGGAAGATAAAAGAGGCACTATTGAATTTTTAAGGCATATTGAAGTTGCATCTTCAAATTGGGAAGGTGGTGTGTAGTGGAAAGGAGAGACTGAAAGAAGAAAGGCTTGAGGCATGATATGGGAGAAATAGTGAGGACTGTGATGGATTCAATGGAGGACAAATGAGGCTATTAAACTCATAAAAGGAAACAAATGTAAGAAAATCAAAGAGCTAGGGGCACGCAAAACCAAAGAGGGGAAAGATGAAAGGTTGTAGATTGAAATGGGAGCACTGAACGAAGGAAAATATAATTCAAAGGTCTGAAGATATTGTTGGATTGCCAATAGTGAGTGGTGACCTATAATTTAGGAAGAAAAGAAATATTTGAATTGTATACAAATATGAATTCACATTGTATTTTCATTGAAAAATAATGATAATTGAATAGACAGTGATTTTGTGTGGTAAAGAATTGGGGATTGATTGTTTTCTTGTGAAAGTTGTGTATTGTATAGAAGAGGTTGCTTTTCCCCTTGCATCAATTGGTATCAAAGCCACAAGATCTTGAGAGTGGAGAGAATCCATCAAGACCATGGGTGAAGGATTGGTAGAGAGTGAAGAAGTCTTGAGAGTGTACCATAATTTTTTAGAAAAATTTCATGGAGACATGGAGAGAGTTTGTGGATGAAGAAGGAATATTTGAAGCCCTAGAAAGCAAAACAATAACCCATCCAAAGGAGTGATTTTTTCTGAACTGTGTGCAAGTCTAGTGGAAAGTGTTGCAAAGTGATGGTGGACAGTGATAGTAGAGATAATTTGGTTGTGTTGGAAATGGTTGAGAAATTGAACTTGAAGAGGATGAAGCACCCTAAGCCATACGACATTTCTTGGTTGCAAGGAGGTCATCAAATTCGGGTAAGTGAACAAAGCATTGTGAATTTTCACATTACAAGATATAAAGATGAAATTGTATCTGATATAGTACCCATGGATGTTTGTCATGTTTTGTTGGGTCAACCTTGGATTTGGGATAGAGAAGCTATACATAATGGAAGGGATAACTCTTATAGCATAATCAAGGATGGGGAAGAATATGTGTTGAATCTGTTACAAGATAAACAAGAGGAAGTGGTAAAAGAAATTGCAGAATTATGCCCCAATGAGTGTATGAAAGAAGAAAGGAACATCAAAGTTGCAATAGGTGAGAAAAAAATAGTTGAGAATCCTTTGAAGGATGAAGAGAAGAAAGGAAAAATTGCAGCAGATATGAAGAATGAAGAAAAAGAAGAGAACTTTGTGCCAAAAAGACCAAGAAGAAAGAGAAGAGATTGCATCCGAGATTGCAATGGATGACAAGTCTTACAGGCTTTTGATAGAAGGGGCATGGAAGGAAGAAAATTTGGGGGCAACCCACACAAGTGGAGAAGATGCTAAGTCATAGGTTGCAGCAATGGCATGTGAGTGGAGTGAGTTGTGTGAAGTGGAAGAAGGGTGTTTGCAAGCTAAAATAGTGAACACAAATGGTCCCAAGTTCGATGATGAGGTTGAGGAGAACAAGGATGAAACATTGTTGAGAGAAGAGATGAGAATAATCCAAATTTTTTTGGATGGTGACGGTGAAAATTTAATGGAGAAGAATAAATTGGTGGCACAAGAAGGACCATTAGGGATATGTGATTTTCACAATTCTTTTTCTGATTTTTTTGTAGGTAAGGAAGAAGTTGCAGCTATGATTGAAGAAGTAGAAAGAGCATAAATAAATTTTCCATTGGAGGACACATGGAGGGAAGATGAAAATATGGAAGAAATAGAGAAAGTAGCAGCAATTATGGAGAAGTGGAACAAGGTTACAAACCTTGACAAAGGAAAGGTAGTTACAACAATGACAAGTCCTTTGGAGGACATATTGATGAAGGTGGATGGTGATGGAGAAAGCATAGCAACAAAGAGGCTTGAATAAATCCTTGTGCAAAAGGATGAGGAAGAGAAGAGTGAAGTGGAAGAAGCATGTCTTATGGGAGACATGGGAAAAGAGAGCAACCCAAAAGTTGCAACAGTGTATGAGGAGCAAAATGAAGTTATAAGTCTTGTAGAAGAGAGACAAGTTACAGCAGAGGTGAAGTTTGATTGTTGTAATTGTGAAGAATGTGTTAATTTGCATTCGTTTGAGTTTGAGAAAGTAGAAAGTACAAGGATGTTGTGGGTTGAGGTGCAGCCCAAGAAAATCCATTATGTTAGTATGGCAATCTAAGAGAGGTTGAAGAGAAAGATGCTAGTGAAGAAAATTGGTTGGTGGAAATCTTTAATTTCCATAATTTTGATATTGATATATTTGCAAATGTAGTGATGAATGGACAATGGGGAGAAATTTCTTGGAGGAGGACAGATTGTGGTGGGCTAATTCCCACAAAGGTGGAAGATGAAAGTGGAGTTTGGTGGAGGTGGTCGGATTATGGTGGGAAAGATCCCAAAAATAGAGAGCACGAAGAAAGCATTAGGTCGAGGTGGACAATTCATGGTGGATCGAATTTCATAAGAGGAGAAATGAGAGGAAGGTATAAATGGCAAGACAATTCAGCTCATGGTGGAAGAATTTCCACACACAAAGATGAAAGTGAAGAGCAGATTTGGCGAAGGAACATGGAAAGTATTCTAGTAAAGTGCTGGAAAAGAAGAAAAAAGAAAAATATTGCAGGGTTCCATTTCAGCATTAGAGTATGATGCAAGTTGCTTGCAACTTGAAAGAGTAGTTTTACTACTCAACTCCATTTTGTGAGCTTGTGCTCACAAACTTCCTACCCAATGTGTCTGATGCAAGAGCATCCCAGGTGGACGAGTTATCTGCATCACCCAAAAGGATTTGCATTGTTTATTTCAATTTTTTGGTTCATTTTAGTTTTGTTCGAATCTTCTCTCAGTTCCTAAACCTCTTATGGTGAAATTTTGTCAAAGGTGTATTTGCAACTGTCATTGTTCCACATGTATGTGAAATGTAGAAACTTAACTTGAGTGCATAAACCTTTGACCCAATGTCGATTGCAGATTAAGCATAAAATGTGTTAGTCGAAGCCCTTCAAAGATTTAAACATACAAGTCGATGGGTGTAAGGGATCGGCTTGGCATTTTAATTTTCCAATTTGATATTCATCTAGCAAAAATATATATATATACCATTGACGGGAGTTTCTATGGAACAAATTAAATAGGGGGAACGGTTTTGAAAAGGCGGATGAGCTTATGAGATCGATAAGTAAAGACAAGAAGAATAAAAGACACTAGGAAATGTGAAGGGTCAGCAATCAACAAAAGACTCTTAGTCTTTTTATTTTAAAGGATTCAGGTTAAAGAAAATGCAAGAGGAAGAGGAGAGATAGGCACAAAAAATCACTAAGAAAAAAAAAACGCCACACAAGTCAAAAAAAAATGGTGAAAGTGGGAATTACAAAAGATAGGCTAAGCCATTATAAGAGCAGAAGTTTGATGGGAGAAAGAGGTGGCGTCTTGGTGTATAAAGATAGCTTAAATTTTAAACAACAATTTGACAGAGAAAGGTTGAATAAAGAATAAAGGTAAGGCTGCAATTATTGTGCTAGGGCAGTGAAGGGGGATGCATAGAAAAGAAAAGAGATATGTTGCCAAAGGGAGTGAAAGTAGACAGAGAAACAAAGAATTGAGAGGAAGATAAAAGAGGTGCTATTGAATTTTTAAGGCAGATTGAAGACACATCTTTAGATTGGGAAGGTGGTGTGTAGGGGAAAGGAGAGATTGAAAGAAAAAAGGCTTGAGGCATGATATGGGAGAAATAGTGAGGATCGTGATGGATTCAATGGAGGAAAATGAGGCTATTAAACTCATAAAAGGAAACAAATGTAAGCAGATCAAAGAGTTAGGGGTGCACAAAACCAAAGAGGGGAAAGATGAAAGGTTGCAGATTGAAATGGGAGCACTGAACGAAGGAAAATATAATTCAAAGGTCTGAAGACATTGTTGGATGGCCAATAGTGAGTGATGGTCTCGAATTTAGGAAGAAAAAGAAATATTTGAATTGTATACAAATATGAATTCACATTGTATTTTCATTGAAAATTAAAGATAATTGAATGGACAATGATTTCATGCAGTAAAGAATTGGGTATTGATTGTTTTCTTGTGAAAGTTGTGTATTGTATAGAAGAGGTTGTTTTTTGCTTACGTCAAAGATTGACAAAGGCATAATATAATTTCTATCTTCTCCCCCTCACATTTCTTCTATCCTTGTCTTAGGTTTTCTCTCGCATGTCCAAGTAAATGATAGTTTTTCACAATTCTGGTCATCTGGGTTTGTTCAGAATAGTGTTGGCAACAAAACCCATGTGCCAGCATTTTTTGAGAAAATTGCCTCGTTGCCCCCTATTTTCAAGGTTTCTGGAAAAGTCATCATTTCAAAAAATAGAGAATCTGGGTTTGATCAGCTCACATGTGCCAATAAAACTCATATGCCATATTTTTTCAAGAAAAATTGCCCCTAGTTCCCCTACAACCCTTGCAGCTTCTATACTTGAAAAGCTTTTCCATCCCTAAGGAAAAGTCAATTTTTTGAATTTTTAATAATCTAGCTTGGCTTAGAAATAAATTCTCTACAAAACCCATATCTCAAACAAATTCGTGAAAATTGCCCCTCAACAGGCTATTTTTAGCCTCATCAGAAGTTATTCTTAGCCTTTCCATAAAGTTATCAGAGCATATCCGTGTTTGCAGTCAACAATCTAGTTTTTCAGTATGTAGTTCACTCAAACTGAATTCAAGACCAAATCGGTCTTGATTCGTGATTTCATTTGAACAGTTGATACAAATTTGCATCAAGTGGATCTGTAGGTTACCTTGAACACTTCAAAAATAGACCAAATCACTTCAGAACCTCGAGCAATCTAGGTTGCTTGAAGCGGCCTCATTTCCCATCTTAGCACAGTGTATAGAGTTTGTAATTTCTTGTGTAAGGCATTATAACCCTACTACATGAGAAATTCAATCAGTGGATGGGCGAATGATATGCAGTCTCAAGCCCAAATACATCAAGAAGTGCTTCAGTATTCCTCCAAATACAAGTAATTTGGTCATATCCATGGAGGAGTGTGAGAAGGAATTCAATTCTGAAAGGGAAGGATGTTAGAGAAGAATGGCAAAGAGATGGCTCAAATAGAAAAGAACCGATTTTCCAAAGAATGTGGGTTGCGGAGAGTTCAAAGATGAATATGCAGTTATGATCACCCTACTCAACTGTGTCACTGATCAAGCAGATGCCAACAAGTTTTAGCCTTGGATGTATTACATCATGGCTCAACTTGTCAATAATAAGGAACATTTTAACTAGGCTCCTTTGATCAACGACATTCTCCACAAATAGATAACCAATTTCTTGGTTGCCCATAAGTTTCACGTGTTCATATCTCATGTATTTGATTGCCTTCCAAGGCCAATTTAGAGGGTTGAATACTGTGGGAATTTTAAGTGTATAGAAAGTTCATTAGTATTACTCACAACTTGAATTCACACAAGCAAAGTGACACTTCAAGCAGGTGCATGAAGCATTCCTAATGTACACAGTGAAGAATCTTGATCATGAATTACATGTGCGTATTTCAGTAAAAGTTGAATCAGTGATGGTAGATTGGGTGGCTTGGTTCATCTAGTTCCCTACTTTTACCTGTGTCCACATCTATGGATACTCAGGTCATCTAGCCATGTTACCCTATTATCCATCGGATAGGGTGGTCTTCATGGAGTTTCTAGGAAGTTGCATGAAATCCACTCCTATCTACGCAACAAACACAAGATAGTTGCCACTTTTCCATTTCAGGTGGGGATTCACAGGTGCAGGTCAACAGTTGATGCCAAGGCTATGAGCCATGGGATGACAAGACTTAATCTTAAGTATCTCATTGAAAGATGCTCATATGACCCTTGCAATCACTTTTTAGCATGCCTTGGTGGTCGTTCTTCACACAAACCTTCTATGGAAGACTATTGGTCCAACTGTGAGGATGAGTTCGAGGTGTGAAGGCACAAGTATAGCAGGTTCATCCTTTCACAGATTGTTGATTTCATGTCAGAGAATGTGGAGGGGTTATCAAATGATGATGGGGATGTCACACTTCCTCAATTCTTCAAAGATTAAGTTGACACACAGTTGCTTCCAGTCGTAGATTGGTACGCCAGAGAGAGCACATATTTTAAGGAAAGATCAAGCAAGGCTGTGAGAAATAGCATACTTTACTTGGATACGAAGAGAATGAGGAAGGTAGCCATGCCAAACACAAAGCCACCACCAGTTATTACTTCACTACCTTCCACGTAAAGATCAAAACCTAAACAAAATACATGGAGTAACCCTCCTAAAGGAGAGAGTGATAAAGGATGGTGAAGATAAAACAGCCCTCAAGGCTGAGAACCAACAGCTTCGCCAATATATCTCCAACCTTATGCATAGCACTGAAAATATCACTGCCTTGCTCCCCTAGATGTTAGAGTTTCCAGCAGAACAAAATCAGCTAAGTCAACTGGTTGTATATGGGAAGCGCCTAAAAGACTGGGAAGAAGAGTTCATCATAAGGGGTTGCTTCATACTTTTAGAGTTGTACCATTTGAGGTACAATGCCCACGAACTTCACCTACAAATATAGGAGTCAAAGCAAGACATAGTGGTTGACAAAGCATGGAATGAGATCATGATCTCTCACTTGAGGATGGCATATGACTTGGTCACTACAGAAGAGGATAAGGAAGCATTTTTTTCTTAGAGAGGACAACAAATATTCAAGGTAAAAACAAATGAAACATTTTTTGCAGAATTGTCTGAGAGTAGAGGTGAGGTGGCAAATGTGATCCAGTTCGTAAGAACTTTTGTATCGCATGTCCCTTGTCAGTATCAATGTGAGGATGGTGAATACATCGAGCTTTCCGACATGCAGTTGAAGTTTACAAAACTCATCCATAGAATTTTTAGCAGTGATTCAGTTGGTTGTAAGTTGAGTCAACTTGCAGCCATGTCGGCACAATTTGATGAGGCGGCCAAGAGTGGAAGAGAATTGCACAGTCATATCACAGATGGTGAAGAGATGTTGTGAAGACATCGAGTACTTCAGATGAGTATCAGTGCCCTAGATGGAGATGTAGTTAACAACTTGTTGGAGGAGTTGATTGCTCAAAGACACAACCAGTGAACTACTAGGCATGGATGTCCCATCTTTCCAAGATAGATGTTAAACACAACAGTTAACTTGATGCCTCTTTCCAAGTTAACTCATTGTCCCACCTATTGAGCATGTCTATTTTGGAGTCACCTATGTACATTTGGAGTTCTAGTTTAGTTTAGAATCAATTAACTAAGGTAGTTTTTCAGTTAATTGTTAAGTTACATATACATTTAGACTTAATAATAAATATTGCATGCTTGCAAGATTGATGTTAACTCAAGGAGATTTTAGGGTTCCCTACTCCTTCGAGCTTCTATAAATAAGAGCAAGCTTGCTCATTATTTCTTTAACTTTTTCTTGTAATAACAAATTGTTGTGCCCACCTTGCCTGCAATATTGCTATTTTGTATTGGTTCACTTTGTTTAATATAAAGCTGGTTTGATCATCTATTGTGTGTGTGTTTCTCATTATGCAATTTACTATCCTATATTTATTGTTATTTTAATAATCTTTCATATCTACACCTCAAATAGAGTATTTTACCTCCTTGGGAATTTAGAAATAAAGATTATTGTTTGATGTTGTTTATAGTAATCTTCTTTTCAGCCTACACCTCGGATAGAGTATTTTACCTCCTTGGGAATCCTGAGATCTAGCTTATTGTTTAATGTTATTTTTAGCAATCTGCTTTTCAGCCTACACCTCAGATAGAGTATTTTACCTCCTTGGGAATCTTGAGAACTAGTTTGTCATTCATGTTTGTTTCCAATAACCTTTATTTCAGCCTACACCTCAAATAGAGTATTTTACCTCCTTGGGAATCCTAAGATAGAGTTTATCGTCAATCATTCCCAAATTGCTCCTAATTCCTCTTTCTCTATTTTTCTAGAGGAGATAGGCTAGTTTTAGCATTAACCTAGTTGAAGTTAAGATTTGCAAAACCAGAGAAAACCTTAGTTGCAATGTATATGGTTTTCTAACCATGTGCCTCTACCAGCTAAGTCAAAAAGATAGGAATTTAGAATACTTTATTTTTTACGCATATCAACAAAAGAGGGAGTTTCCCCTTCTAATTTGAAGAGCAGTTAATACTGTGCATAGTTGTTTGTTTCCAATACGCACTCCAGAGGTTAAAATTGAAACGCCAACATTGATAAAGAGGAAGAGGTGTGTATAATCAAATAGTTAGATAAATTCGTTCATGGAATTGATTATTTGGTTTATGCACATGTTTATGATATTAAGAGTGAACAAGAAACTAGTTTCTTATTTGATATATTGCCCTACTTTGTCCCTATCATTGATAATGAAGAAACTAATGTTCGTTTGCATGAGTGTGGCATAGAGATGGTTGTACCTAGTGATGAGATTGTTGAAATAAATTTTAGTATAGTAGATTATTTTCATTTTGAAGACCTTACCCTTGAAGAGTGTGAAGATATTAATCATGTGTGTGCATATGAGAACATGTTTATTTTGTGTAAGACTTGTTTTCTTCCTCATGCAAAGTGTACTTCAATGAGGTTGCTAGATCTTGTTGCATTAAACTGGAAAGAAGAATTCAAACCAATGAGACAATTTGAAGAGTGTAGCTCTTTACATGAAGTGCCCCATGATATTAATGGTTGTGTTGATGGATAATACATTAACATAAGTTATTCCAAGGTATGTTGGTTTCATATTGTCCCATAGGTGAGTAAATTTGAATATGAGGCTTTCCTTTGTGATAAATATGTAGCTTCTTATAGTGTGAATAATAGTGTGCCTAATTTTGAATTCTTCACTTGGGCCCAACATATCTCTTGTGATGGTGTTGAGTAGCAATAGTTTCTCTAGGATAATCATAAACCTAATACTCAAGTTTCATATATGCCAAAGCTTCAAGATTTTATGTATGATTTTCTAGAAGATGAGTTTCCTTGGGTAGGTCGACAAGTTGAAGAGGCAAGTTTTATTTTTCCATGTGAGTTGGAGGCATTCTCTTTTTGCCTCAATTCGCCCAAGATGGTCAATAGTTATGAAGCTACCATGGTTCCATATGGTGTTGATCTAAGTTTTCAATTGTTGCCCCTAGCTACTGTAAAAATGAAGGATGTTGTACAAGGTAGTTTGGTGGCCTATATTTTATGGTTTTCATACAATAGCAAGGTCAATGATGGAGAAGATATTCACTTTTTCAATGGCAGTCATAAAGTTGTGCTTCATCGGAGAAGGTTGCACTTGTTATAGTTGAGTGACAGAAACAACTATGGGTTGAGCGAAATTAGTTCATTTAGCAGGCTTGTTTTTGACAAAGGCAATTGAATTCAACAACTTATCCATGGCTAGGTGTCATGGGTATTCATATAGGGTTTGAACTATAAATAATGTGGTAATTTCATGCAACCATATATTCTAAGTCACATTCCTTCATGTCATTGGTTGCAAGTTATTATCCTTCCTTGAATATATTGCTTTCACTTGTGAATTTATTGTTGTCCTTTGTGGGTCAATGTCAATCCCTTTTTTCCTTATTTTGGTATCCCCGACGATTCAAGTTCTCATTGTGCCTATAAGAGGCACACATCCCCAATTAGATCCACTTTTGGGACTCAAATTTGTTTTCTATTTTCTCGAGTCTCTTTTATTTTGCACTTTATCCATTTTTTGCAAGCTTATAACCAATTTAATAAATCAATTATGGGTGGTTTGTTGTTAAACTTTCTTTGCAAATTTGAGTAGAGCATGGAAAATTAACCCTAGTTGCCTTTTGAAGTTTTGAAAATTTTCTTATGGTTAAGAAGTTTCCAACCTGCATTGTCCTATCTTGATGAATCTTCTTGAAAATGTGCACTTTTGATCCATTCTCCCACATGGTGAAGTTCTGATGGAATTCTTCAAATAGGAAGTAAATTGAAAAATTTCTATCAGCTTTGTGGAAATTCATCGTCCGTCTAAACTTCTCCTTTTTCCCAATTTTCTAATTCACTTGGAATTTTTCACTTTGAAAAAAAGGCAATGCCCATACCGACCTTTGTAGACATTTCATTATGAACTAGCTCATTTCCACATCCTAACTAATCTCCCTCAAATTTCCATTTCCACATCATCTTCTCATATTCATGATTACTTTTCTAGAATTGGCTAAGTAAAGGTTTTGTAGGCAGCTGAATCTCTTCCCACAACCATCCTTGAGGATGTCATCTTCTCTTATGTAATCCTTTTCAAGTGAACTTCTCACACGTGTACAGTTCACTTTATTTCCTCTGCATCTCCTCCTTTGTAGATTTTCCAATTCCATATAAATTTTACCTTTCCAAATTTTTTCATACAATTCAGATAACCTTTTCCACAAACCCAATCCACTTCACTTTCCCGCATCTACACCTGGATGATGTCATCCCACCTTTCCTGCATCATGTTGATCTCACCATATTTGAACCTTCCAAGTCAATCTGACCCTTTTATTATGACCCCATGTTAATGTTATTTTTGTTGATGTCACTTGCAAGAATTCCCATCTGAACGAAATATGTTGAACTTGGTGGATGCACTTGGTTTTTCCACATGTTCCACTTCGAGGTTGATTGTCCACGGTGACTTTATGAAGCCTTCCCACCTGCATAAAGTTGTTGAAGATGAATATTCTATGTAAATGAATTATGAGTATATCCATACGAATCTACCATATCTCCTAGGTGCATATTCACCTGTAGATGAAGTTCTTGCACAATCTTGATAGAGGTGCATTTCCCACAGATGTCAAATTGAACCCGATCTCCCACACAAAGGTACCTTGTGAGGATTTTTCGCTAAACTAGATTAGATCTAGATGGTCATGAAAGTTTTGTACTTGTCTTGATGGTCTCCAAAGGCCCATGATGCTCTATTTTGAGGTGCAGATGGTTCCAATGGGATTTGACTATGATTTCACGATGGTATTTTGGCACTTCCAGTGTTTGTATAAATTTTGAATTCAACCACCAACATTAATATTGAGTGGTCACCTATTGTTCTCAAGCGAGTTATGACTTGTGCACATCATGTTCAAGCCGAATCTTTTCTCTACCTATTCGCATTCATGGCACAGTTCCCTCAACCACTATAAGTTATTCCAAAACGCATCTTTTGATCTACAGTTCATTTTGGATGTGATTTTTCCTCTTTCGTATGTTTTGAACTACTACAATGTGTAGTGATTACGGTTGGGCACCTAGGTGCTTATGTTGGAAATATTTGGTCATTTTTAAAGAGGTTAGATCGTTCTATGCTATACAAACTCCAAGGAAGTTGCAAGGAATCCATTAACATTGCAGTCCAGTTTATTGAGAGATTACAGACACGTGAAATAGAAGAAGAATGGTATTGTAATGATATTTTATTGTAAAATGTCTCTACGACATTTTTTATGTATTTAAAAAAATCTCTTAGTTGTAGCAAGAGATTTTCTCTTGTCACACTTGCTAGTATGAATGTAATATTGAGCTAGATAAATGTGACATTTTGAAGTTATTACAAGCCTTGCAATGATCTTTCTCACTTTTATGTATGAATGTATGTAGTTGTTTATGAATTACTACTTGTATGTTTTGTATCAAGGTTTCATGTTCATTGATGTAAGTTAATACATACATGCATGTTCTTTCTTTCCTATTTGTTCTCTTTTGAATGTTGTGACTATGTTGTCCAATAGATAGGCATTGGTCTAGAACCACACTCTAATCTCAAATCCATCAAATCAAACACAACCAGTAATATAGGAGTAGAAGTTTTTTATGTATTCATGACCTAGTTTGTATAACCAGGGATTTATCATTAATAGAGAATCCAATGGAACTATCTCATGTGGGTCATGTTGCATATGGATATCATCTATATAGGGTTTATAAGCAAATAGTTGTTCTTAGTCTAGTGACAGCCTTTGGGGAAAATAAATCAAGTTGGGTTTGGTTGTCCTTGTCTCATTATTAATCATTTTATGTGATTCAAATACCTATTAATGTATACCCTTGGGAATACCCTCTTGAGTATAAGTTGAGCTCAAAGTTTAGAATATCTAACCCACTCTTATAGAGTTGGATCGAGGTCCTCCATTTTTTATTGGTGAGTTGACTTCACTTGCATGATGATAACCTTGGCCTTGTGATTGGGATTTTTCTCTAGGAAGTGGAGCAATGATTTTGAGACCCAACAAGGCTAATGATTGAGTTTTGATGGAATGCAATATATGCTACCAGTACTATAGCTAGCACTTGCACCAGAGGGGGTGCAAGGGTTACACCGATAGAAAAATATAGAGAAGTAAGAATGGGAGTGACGTGTAGTTTAGCACTTGTATAATATTGTCTATATTATTTTACAAAATGGATGTAATACATATTTGGAGATACAGCCAAACACCAATACTAGAACAAACAAATTTTTAATCTCACAGCGAAAATAGACATTACCAAAAGATAATGGGTGTATAACCATCTCTTTCACAGAATGAAGAGGTAAACATACAATTTGTTCATTCCATCTTGTTTGAATTATATGGAAAATGTTAGTAATATATAGAGAACACCTTTGGCATATTTTGCGTACTCCCAAATATATACAATTTTGTTTGAATTAAATACAAAATGTTTGTAATATGTAGAGAACACCATTGGCATGTTTTGCATACTCCTTTATTCTATGAAAAGAATATAAGTATGTGTAAACTAAGATTGCATAATCCTCTACATAGAAAAATTCTAATTTATATTATAAGTTGATGGATATAGATCATGACATTTTCTTGAATCAAGATGTAAGTATTTTCCCCTAGCTCGTAGCAATGTATGGAATGTAATGGGTGGATGCATGGATAAATGAATGAATGAATGAATGGATATGCTAGGCATGCAAAGGATGGTAGAGATTATGGTATGGTAAGATAACCAATTTGGATTGCAGATGGTCATTTGGATAATAGTTGATGGCTCAGATAATGGTGGGTACGGTGAATGGTAACGACCCATATCAAGATATTTACCATAAGCAAGTGTTAAGTGTACACTAAACATCGACCAAGATCAAGATGTTTTGGAATATGGATGGTGATGGGTGAACATGGATTTGATAGATGGTTCATGGATGAATTGATTTATTATGGATAAGATGGATGGAGTGTTGGATTTATTATGATGGGGTAAGATGCTTCTACTTGATTTGGCACATGTAGATGTTTGATTATACACATGACACCTTTTTGCTAGGTTTCCATAATGGTATTTGCCTAAAGCGGCACTATGGTGGTTCTCAGTAAAGGACAATTTTCTCTTGTGTTTTTTTCTTTCTTGATTTTTTTTTCTTTGTAAATATTAGAGTTAACCTCATCTAGATGTGCACATCGCAATAGCGAGCCATTAGAGTCCTTATGATAAATATTTTTGTCAACACACGATTAATGCGAGAGTTGCATATCATGGATGTCAAAGTTGATGGTGGTGTACATTGAGAGATATGAGATGTAGATTGATTGTTTGACAGTTTCGATCTTTTTTTTCCAAACTTGGGAGGATGAGCAATGGTAGGTGGATATGGAGATTCATTTGGGATAAAAAATTTCATATATCTTGTAGGTCACTCTTGAAGCTTTCTTGTGCACTATTGGACTTTTTTGATGGATGAACTTATGTACCCCATCAGAGAGTTGTACTATATAGTGATTGGTTGGTTCAGGCCCATGGCCAAACATTGAAATATCTATTGCTTGTAGATGGGGTTGCAAGTCTATGTTTCAATCATTGATCAACTTAATCGCATTCTCAGTCAAAGAATACATTGTGACGAGAGAGCAAACTAGTCCTTGCAAAAGTAAATTGCAGGTGGCAGCTATTACTTACTATAAATGACATATAAAAGCATACTTTGTGAAGTAGGAAATGAATATGTTGTATAGCTAACTAATTTGATAATAAGTGAAAAAAGCCACAATCTAGTTGACTATGACCATGCAAGCACTAGTTGAAATAAAAGTATGTAAAGAAGTTACATAGTGTAAAAGTAAATTTAGAATAATACCTATAAATGTGATTCTGAATAGGTTTGTCTATCAAAATAGTGGCCTTTGGAAGTTAGCTTGTTGCACTTGTAAGAACAAAAAAAGAGAAAGTGTAGTGAGTAAAAAAATTAGTTCACTCTATTAAGTAGTCTAAGTAAATTGCAAGCACTATAGATGTTTGAATATGCATTCAATGCTAAAGGCACAAGAGGAAAAGTGCTTTGGAATAAATGAATATAACACTAGTGCATTATTAGCAGGGGATAAACATCGAAGGATCATACAATAAAATTAAAGAAAGCTACTTGGTTTGCAAATGTGTTAATCATTTGGGGTGCAATGGAATTAGGAAACCTAACTATACTTTATACTAATTGTGTTAATTAAATGAGCCTAACACATTTAACCTATTATTGGAGAGAGAAAATTTTATGTGGATTGTGTCTTGGCTGAGGAAGCAAACACTTTGTAAACCATCTTTGTAGCTATAAGGAAAATATAGGGTGGTGACTTATTTTATTTTGTGAACCTTCATATGGGAATATGTGTTGTATGGTGTATATGTTTATTATGTATGTTAATCTAATATACTAGAAATGTGGTATATTTTAAAAGAATGGACTTTGTTTAAAATAATACTTTAGTGTAAAGGGTTTGAGTTTTTGGAAGTGAGTATGATATTATCGTTCTACTAAGTGAACAAATTGTAAGGAATGTAGGTGCAACAAAGAGACAATTATTGAAGGAGACATATAGCATTTGTTGGCGATATATATTAAACAAGTGCTATAAATGAAATGTTGTGAACACAATGGTCAGACTACAATTAGTTGAAGTGAAATGAGGAAAGGATTGTGATACATTATAGATAAACTACTATTCTTAATTATATGTAATTGAAGATGTCATTTTTATTTGGAATTGAAACATATAGGTCAAGTAAAGAGATATAGAGCAAAAGAAAAGGAAAGAATGAAGCTCCAATATTATAACAAGAGCACATAGTATGTGTATATATTTACGAAGCAAAAGCGTGTTACATGGTATTGTAGTAGGTGACATATTGCATTTTTTATCGCGAGGAAAAGTGCCTTGTTCATAGTATATTGGAGTTTACATTTCTTTTAGGGATTTACAAAATATCCAACTATCCATAAGTTGGTAAAAGTTGTAGTTACATGGTTAAATCACATACTATATACACATTTATAGGGAGAAAGTGTATTAGACATCATTCAAGTAATTTTGAAATGCTTCTTTTATGTAGATAGAACCACCTTGTCTGTAGAACTCATTTGCTTTCATTTCACGAAGGAAAGTGCAAAAGGAACCCAACTTCTCACAAGTTGAGTGGAATTCATGTACTGTTACTTCCATCGACTGAATGTCACAATCCTGCACACTTTGCATGTTTTGAACAGTGGCCTTTGCTTGTTGTAGCAAGTCAAGGCAACTAACTGTAATGTGATTTGCAAAATCTTGTATGTGGCTTGTAGAAGTGCATTGCAATTGATCGACGATGTTGAGTTGGTCGACAAAATAGGGGCACTGGAACTACTCGAGATGTCAATAATCTCATTGGGTTGATACGAATTGTCCATTCCTAAATGATATTACATTTTTAAAATGGAAAACAGTATACTATATGTTTAGTGATGTATAAGAATATGTGGCTTGCCTTTTGGAAGATGACAATGTTGATCATAAAATAGAAAAGCTATTTAAAATTAGTTTACTTTACAAATGAATACCTTTAAACTACAAATATAAACTTTACTCTATCAATATTGAAATAAACATTTCTTTAATTTAATATCATAAACATGTGATAAAACTTATACATAGAAGAATAATTAAGATTTTATAAAAGAACTTAACAAATGTTTATTTGCATGCTAATCTAAGATAGCGTCTCAAAATTAAATAACTATTGGAAAGGGATGCTAAGTGGAGCATAACTGTTATTTGCATGCTAATCTAAGATAATGTCTCAGAATTAAATAACTATTGGCAAGGGATGTTAGGTGGAGAATAACGGTCATCTATCATTGAAAACAAAATCATTAATAAATAATTATTACTTTGCTTTTATGAGTAGAAGTTTGGGTTCTCGTTGGATTCACTCATAGGGGTGGTTGTTTTCCTAATGGAGTGGCAAGTGTTTATAATAGAAATTGAGTAAAAATTATATAATAGAAATATAAATACTACAAATAAGTTTGCTAATAAGTGTTTATAATAGAAATTGAGTAAAAATAATATAAAAACAAATCTTTACACTACGTGAGATAAGTTTGCATAATATATCTAATCAAATAGAATAAATAAAATATACTTAAAAATATTTAAACTATTTATGGTAAAATTGACTAAAAGAGATCAAATATAACAAAATCTAATAAATATAATTATAAATTTGTACACTATTTGAGTTAAATCTGAATAAAAATCTATTAAAATATAATAAATAAATTGTAATTTAATGTTTTTTCCTATTTGTATTTTATTTTTATCTAATATAGACTTGTAAACATATCATTTTATCTTTTTTTTAATAAGTTTGATAGTAAATATTTTATATCTATAATAAAAATAGTATATTAAAAAAACTGTACACTATAGTATATTTTTATATAATATAAAATCTAATTAATAATTTTTAACTATAATAATTTCATACATGTATTTAATAGTTTTGTTAAAGAGTATAATATATAATACCTAAATGTATATTCAAGGTAAAGGATGTTGTAATGTTAAGACCTAAATGTGCTCATTATTAGGATATTAGCCACGCACAAATATTCATCTGTATATAATATATTGTACAAAACCCTAAAAAACTAGGCACGAATAAAATATTGTGTGGAGAACAGGGGAGAAGGTGGAAGTTGGTAGGAAAATAATTCGGCTCTATCCATGCCCAAGGAAGAGGAGTAAGTGAGCTTTGTGTTGCACACAATTTATAAGAGATGGTGTAGAAGAGAAAGGGGATCGCTATTGGAAACCTTATTTTCAAGCTGCAGGTCACCAAATTGGAGAAGCGAAAGGTCAATACTAGCGAGCAAGAGTTTGGAGGGGCGGAAACCAATAGTGGCGGTCATTACTAAAACATGTGGGTCAATCTAGAAGGAAGAGGCAAAGGAGAAAAAGATAGAATAGAAGAGTGAATAGAAAAAAGAAACACATAGCACTTTCCTGTTTTCTTTCTATTCTTTCACTATAAAAAGAACAAACTACAATGAAAGCTGGAGCATGGGAAGTATCATGCACTGTTTAAATTCCTTTTCCAGGTATGTCCTCCACCCTCTGCATAGTCTCTTGCAATTTGGTTCAAGTAGTATCTATGCTTCCAATAGTAGTCTCGATGAAAGTCATGTGTTTGTGGTGAATCGATTTATTCTTCTTATAGGGATAATCAACGGTGACTTATTAGATATTTACCAACATCAATAAATGCAGAAGATGCAAATTTATGGCGTCTGAGATAGCGCTAAAATTTAATCAATGCAAAGGGACATCCAAGAGCAGTTGGAGGTTGATATTTTTACTTGTTGAGATTTCAAATCTAGACAGTATGTTTTCGATCGCTATGGCTCTGTCCATATTTTGACAACACACTTCAAGACACAAAAGGATGGTCGCTTACAGCCACATAGCCCACCCAACTCATCCATGCATTGATTATTACTCCCATCTGATTGACGGCTTGATATTTTTGTGCTATACCAATGCAAAGCATGGCACTCAATCTATTGCCATTCATAGAGTTGGAAAGTGGGTTCCACCATATTTGATCGACGACTTGATATCAACGAAGTTTAATAGCAATCCACAATAGTTTGACAGGAAACCATGGTAGTTTGACAGCGTGAGACTTGTTTCAAGCCGAAAGCTCATGCAATATATGGCCTATCGGCTAAACATGAGAGATATGTCCTTTGATAATGAGGTTGGGTGAATAACTAACAGATATGCATCAGATGTTCTTATTTTTTTGGGGCTAAAGGGTGTTGGTTGGTAGCTCGAGATTTGTACACATAAGGCTATGATGATGATGTTGATGGAGCATCAAGATTTTGAGATTAGTATCTTTTGACTACCTATTAGGGAGATGAAAATCACCCTCAAGGATGTGTGGAGGATCCTTCACATCTTGATATGAGGGGATATGGTGGAATATGGAATTGCAACAAGATAAGGCTACCTGGAGCATACATTCATGACTAGAGATCTTTCGGTCTAAGAAGATGGCTACACTTCCTGCATTGCCCCTATACTTGGTAGGGTTGATCAGTGGAGTACTTATCCAAAATTGGAGATCTTAGGGATTTCCTATTAGATGGGGTTGTGTGTTATATCAAATGTTATCAAAGGGTATAATTTATGGTTGGGGCTATTATATACTAGCACACCTATATTAGGATATGCATCTATTCATGTATAGAGATGATAGGAGCCTAGGGTGTGGTGTGACCTTGCTACATATATAGAAATGAGAGAACATTGTTGTTTTGAGAATGTTATATACTAGCACACAATTTCCTCCTCCCCTTCTATTCTCTCCAATATAGGCCCTAATCTTGGAGATCCACAAATTCCTTAGAAACAATTAATGTCATCATCCCCTCCATTCTTGTATTCTCCACAATTATACTGTACATAATACCAATTGGTCATATTCCTCAATTCCCACCACTTACAAGCTATCACCTCCCCATCTTCTAAGTCTCTATCTTGCCACCTCGAAATCACAACCACCTTCACCCACTCAACCTAGGTAGCTTCTTAATCCCCAAACAATCACCCCCTCCACCACTACACAAGTAGCCCCATATGTGCCCATCCTTTCCCCAAGGGTTACTTAACTATCCCAAAGAAAGACAATTATAAGATATTTTCCTTGTACCAACAACAAGTGAGACAAATTTAATTCATCACACAATATAAGGCCAAAAAAAATTAAAAACAAGATATTGCTCCTACCAAAAGAGGGTGAGGACAAAATATGATCCACTACAAGGTGTAATGAATTTTGACATCTTACTCCCCTCATAGATAATCCTCAAGGGCAAATGTAATCCCAAGACTACCAAATAGAAGAAATCACAACAGCATTAAGGATGAAAGGGCCAAGGATAGGGCATAATTTCTATAAGAAGGTGTGAAGGTTTTTGGCACCTCTCTTATTACATTAAAGAGGAAATTCAAGGAGAAATGTGTTGAGCTAGATACAATGAAACAAACACTCAAGGTTGTTGAAATAAAGATGAAGGTTTTAGACGATCAAGTGTTTGTTGTTACAAAAAAGGCCATTGAGGCTTAGGAGACCCAAGCAAAGCAATCCAAGAAATATTTTTTGATGCCTAAGTACAAATAGCATAGGTGAGAATGGATTTGGCTAAAGTAAAGAGCCCAATGGTCACTAACAGTGTCATCACTTGCATGCTAAAAATTATAATTGAAAACTCAAGATCATTGACTTGCCAAATTGCAAGCTTAGAGAGAAACACAAGTGTAGGCAATCATAAAGCTCGCAGGGAAGAGTGAAGATATAAAGGCCAAGTTAGAGTTAGTGAAAGAAAAAATTAAGCAACTACAAGGAAATATTAATGAGATTAAGTGATCTATGGGACCCATTGATCTCATTAGAGCTCTTAGAAAAACCTACTAGAAGGAAATTGAGGATTATGTAGCATCCTTCATAATGACACTTTAGTTCATGGATTTTTATAGGGTGTTGCATAAGATGGTCAAAAAGTAAGTAGACTTTTTGTATGTCACCCTCCCTCCAATCATGGATGATGTACACATCTACATATGGTGACTCTATAGTGCTAGCTTATCAAGCTCATAGCAACTAGAATTGCCTAAGCAGACCACAACAATCCAAAAGGTAAACTATGTCTTAAATAAGGACAAACTCAATCAAGAGTATAAGACGCAACTCAAGGTGGTTGAACTATGGGCATAAGCCCATGTACAAATATTGATGCAAAAATAATGATTGCACTCACCATTTGATGAAAATGAAAAGATACTCCCACAATCACAATTCTAGGATTGATAAGAAAAAAAAGCCAAGATAAAATTTTAATTTGATATATTATCCCCAACATTCACAATGGAGGAAATGTTGGCAATTCTCAAGCTCCACTAGCCAAGTTGGGGACACTTGTACAAGTAGATATTGCTCAAGCCCAAGAAGTATCATACAATCAAATTGTAGAATTGGAGCACTGCTTACAAGCTTATATAAAGGATAAACCTACCCAAATATGATGAATAGGGGGCACTAATGTCTTCCCTCAACCATCTATAAGGCAAGTATCCTTTACATTCCAAAATTTGGAAATTTTGATTATTTTAAGGATTACTTATTCCTAATTGGTATTCTAGGTTTGCATCCTTCCACCAACAAAAGAACCCCTAAGAGTCACCAAAACTATAGTGAATCTTTCATTGTAGGTGGAAAATTCATTTTATCTTGTTCATAATCAAATAATAATGCCTCATGACATTGATGGCTTGCCCCTATCCCTTCAATTTTATAGTTTAGTTGTGTTATTTGTGGTCTAGAAAATTCTCTAAGTGCCAACACACATGCACTATAAAACAAGCCAAGTAAGATTAATATCTAATGTTTTGTAGTACTTTATGATTCTACAAATGAAGATTTAGTTATGAAGTCATACCATTGGTCCACATCAACTATTGAGTCCCTATTGATTAACAAGATAATATTCCATGACTAGTGGCCCCCACTCATTCCAACAATTCTAGCATATTAGTTATGTACAACTAAAGCCATGCGATGCACTTCCAAAATTTCCTAAAAATCAAAGTGAAGATCTATCTCCAAAGTGGTACTCATCATATGATATGCCACCACAACCTCATCTAGTGGCTTGTGAGACATGTGACCATTTCATCATAGAGCTCCTTGATGATGCTCTATAGCAACATAACTTTCACATCTATGGCTTCCCCTCAACATCCATATGATATCCTTCAACTCCATAGTAGTTTGGGAAAGTTTCTTTAACATCCTAGAATCAAATTACATCGCAAATATCAATTCATTTAAGGCTAGCCAACCTTTGTCCTATGTCATGCACAATAGAGGAATTCAGCTACCCAAAGATACAAAGTGCAATATTGTGTGACAAAATTCTATTGATCATGTATGTACTCAAGATATGCAATAACTCCAACCACCAACAAGAGAATTGAAGGAATTGAGTTTACAAATATACCACTATCTCTTCAACCAATTTGTAATTTCACTCTTTTTTTCAAAGGAAAATTATTTCAATCGGGTAATTCTAGCTATAAATATTGGCCTTTATGCTTCATATTAGTTTAGATACAATTTCATGTAGTTGAGTATTTGATCAAATGTGTAAGGTAAGACTCGGGTTAGGTGACATGTAATTGAGCTTTTGAGCTTGATGCTTGATCCTAATCTTGACCTTATCTTAGTTATTCTAGAAGTAGTTATTCTAGAAATATTGATTATTTTATATGCTTTATGACTTGATCCTCATATATCTTGTGCATTCTTATTCTATCAATTATTGTATCAAAAACTATAAAGCTTTTCTTTGATTATGTGGATGTATCTAGAAGGCATGATTCATTGCTTATGTTATTTATTTTCTACAAACTCTTTTCCTTTTCACCTCCATACAACTTTAGGCTTGGCTTAGGACACATAGAAGTAGACATGCTAATACCAAAGATTGACTTCTTGATCACACCCCACATCAAGTAGTCTTTCCATTGTTGGTGGTCTTGTATTGTGCATTGGTCCTAAACAAGACCTTTAAACCTCTCAAAATAACCAATGAGGTTGTTTCTCTAAGGTAATTCAAACAATACCCTAGTTTTATTTTTCATCAAGGCCTAACATTCTACCTTCATGGTAGCTTCCCATTCAAGCTTCCCTTTGCCCTCTCATATGTGTGATCTTCAAATACCTATGAAATAATAGAAGAGATAAATCTACTTACTCATCACCTTGCACAAATTGTTTCCTTGGTCATGTAGATCGGTCTTATTCTATTTTTTATAATTCATCCTCCCCAACATCTTTCATCATCATAAAATAACACTTTAGCATTTGTTGTTGTCTCTCCTATGAAGCTTATGTATCACACTATCCTTCATCAAAGTTTCCCAAAGAACTCAACCCTTTTGATGTTCTTGGCTTTTAGCCTTGTTTTAATCCTTGTTTGAATGCCACACCACAAATTGTTCCAATATTCTTAGTAACAATTTCCCATACAATAATATATGTAGATTTACCATCATTTGAGAAGAAAAACATCTCATATACAACATTTCTACTAACATTAATTTTGTTCATAGAAACACCAATTCATATTTATGTCTTGACTACTTGGTATGGCTAACAAACATATATGGTTTAATAACAATTCCCCGTACAATAATTTATGTAGATTACCATCATTTGAGAAGAAAGTGAATGCCTCATGTATAACATTTCTACTAACAATAATTTTGTTCATAAGAACATCGAGTCATATTTATGTCTGGACTACTCAATATGGCCAACAAACATATATGGTTTAATCTTTGCATCTAATTTACTTCACTTTTCTCCATGAATCAATGCAAAAGCAATATAATCAAAAACATGAGTCACTTAAATATGATCTCTTCCCTAAGAATGTTTCCTTGAGAGTGGTATTTTCAAAGCATTACTAGGACACTATTTAAAGATGTATATACCCATATTCATAACTTATGCCTAGTATTAATATGGCACATTCTAGCTATATATTATGCTCCTTGTCATCGTCATAACCATCTTGTTCTTTCCTTCTATTGTGGAGCGTATGAAGCAATAAACTATCTATGTATATTCTTTTCCTTGCAAAACTATTGAAACTATTTTGAGATCAACTCATCTGCATCATCATGTCAACTCATCTACATCATCATGTCTACGATCCTTGATCTACTTATCTATTTGTTTCTCCACCAAATCTTCCCATCTTACAAAATAAAAATAAAAAAGATTAACTTTTTCTTTTTTTTAAGAAAATCGACTCATTTTTTCTAGAAAGGTCATCAACCAATATCAAGAAATACTTTGCTCCAAACACAATAGGTGTCCTTGTTAGACCATTCAAATCAGCATGTACCTAATCCAAGACATAATTGACATGCCATTGTTTAGTAGTATCAAGTGGGTATTGACTTACTTTGTCCATTCCTAGACAGATATCTTGACTTTCTTGAATGGATGTAAGTCCATCGACGATTTGTCTTCCTAAGCACGAACAAGTATTGATAATTTAAGTGTCCAAACCTCTCATGCCAAGGTACACCGTTATTCTCCACCATTGCTAGTGCATGAGCATTTGTTGACTCGGAATCAAGTTTATACAATCCCTTCTCCCCGACACAAACTACAATCACATTATTATCATGAAGAGTTGTGACCATACATTTGTTGCCTTGAAAACTTACATAAAGAGTACAATTTTATTTATTATTTCACTAATGGACAATATTTTTGTTAATGCCAAGAACATATCAAGCATTCTTGAAAGTATGTCTTAATGTATTGTTCAATGTGACAAGTGTCAACATGCTTTAACATAATGAATCCAACATCATCAAATGAAGCAAATTCAGTTCCACTCTTGCTCAATAGAGTTACATACCAAAATCTATGGGTACATTTAATCTATGGCACGTATAGCATCTAGGTACATTGAAATCAAAATACAAGGTTGTGAACTAAATTGATTGATTATGTGATGCAATAAATACAAATACTTCTTTAATTATCTATTAACCAACATTTTCAGCAATCTTAACCTTTATTTTCTGCCAAACCATTTTTTGTTTTGATCTCTTGAATGTACTACCACCTTTTAAGTTCATTGATAAACTAATAATGAAGTGCCTCCTTTGCCCTTGATCTATCCACTAAATGCACTCTCTAGTTTCTGAGATTGACGCTTCCATCTAATCTTGCATACACTCTTTTTGTAAAAATGGAGTAGATAACTTCTCAAAATAAGGTGGTGTGGTCTCAACCATCAAATGCAAGGATTAAACAAATGAATCAAAGGACGATGATAACTACTATCATATCTCTATCATCCATTGGTTTCCTAAATAGTTGATAACTGATCACTAAGATCCATCAGTCACAACAAATATTAAGAATCTAACCTATCTTCAAACTAGTTACATGAAAACGAGAGATTCTTTAGATATAAGATATGTCAAGCTTATAATATCTAGTATTTGTTTTATATTTTCTCGTAGAGTTGGTGCCTATGAAGGATTTCGAACCTCTGGTATCAATCCATTTGCAACTAACTGCTTTGGAAGCATTAAAGCTTCTTTATACCTCTGTCTAAATCCTTAGGGTTAGCAACCGATCTTGTTTCTTTGTTGAATATCAACTATTTAAGGTCTCCACACAAGTATACTATGACTCCACAAACTATAGTTTTTCCCAGTTAATTTCAGGCAAAAACGAAAAATTTATGGCAGTCACTGTTAACCGGAAAACTAGATCACTAGCATACAAATAATATTAAATCTGACAAACCAGCATTGCAGAAGCAAAACAATCTTTGTAGATCGCTTTAGATTGCTTCGGGACACTAGCAAAATTATATTAGAAAACCGTCCACCACATCAAAAGACAATTAATTTTTATCCATAGCCCAGTATTAAAAAATATTTATTCCAAGTTTGCAGTCTAAAACTTTTAAACTACATATTGCAACCTTTAATTCAACTTCAACAAACTTGATTAAGCATTTTATCTTGAAATTAAATTTAAATAAACCGTATTGTTGTGCTGCTGCTCCTCACACCGCATCACACTCCTGAACTCCTCTCAACTACTGATAATGAACTGCTTCAAAGATTCTATAAATAGCTTAACTATGACTTTAATTCAGATCCTTCACACGCTATAATGTCATACTCTACATTGTTCCCGGCTTACCTCTGCCGACAAATACACTGCTCTTTGTTGTCCATCCACAAACTTGACCAAATTTCACTCCTGTTCAGACTTTCAGCAACAATAACAAGAAACATCGACAAGAAGATGATGTGCTCCACACCTCTACAAACAATAACAGCAAGCTCTCAATCACACGGTTGGCTTTAATACCAACATACGATCGAAAGCATAGGCAGTGATATTGTTGATATGTGGATCCTGATCAGACTTGATGTTTATATTTTGACCCCTTTACTCGACATGTTCCCCCCCCCCAAAATCAATTAATGGGGGAATGCAAGGGGGGCTCTCTGGGGGCTCAAGAGCAACACCTCGTAAACAACAATTGGTTAATTTTGTTAAAGGCATGTAATTATCAGTTGCCTGTTGAAATTTTGTTAAAAACGATTGAAAAACTGCCCGAAGAAATGAACAGTTTCTTGTTGCAAACTGAAAACCAATAGTCACGGTTTTGGATAATCGCACGTGGTCTTTAGTGTGATTGTTGCATGGAATTGAGTATTATAGAATGCGTGAAGTTGCTACAGATTGTGTCGTACAGTGCAGAAAGTGAGACCGTTACGCAGGTTATGCGCTGGGCGCACGTAGCACTGTGCATGTAAAAACAGAGCAGTGGAAATCGTTTGAATTGATTGCTGCAGGTTATTATAAATGTTTTTGTTGGAAGCTAATAAATAAATAGACTGTTGTTTGTGGATATAGCCCAAGAATTGGGTGAACCACGTTAAAACTCTTTCCTCGCTGTTTTTTGTGATTGCTTCCATTCCTCTTATTTTTGTTCCGTGTTATTCCAATCTGCATATAATTGATAATTTGAATCCCTCTATTCCTGCTTGTAATTCCTAACAGCTATTACATTGTATAATGCTGCTATATATGACTTTGCAGCCTCCTAATACAAATTTTACCAGAGTTAAGATTGTAACAAATTTCTGATATGTTAAGCAATCTTCCTGTCATTCAAAAAACCCATATAACAATTAGTTTAGGTATTTTAACAATACATCTAATAATCCTATCGAATCGCATTTGAATTTACAATCCACAATTTTGACTTGGAACGAACACTTTTCCATGGTGTGGAAAACCATTGTTGAGCTCAAAAATGCTCACTTTCTTTGGTGCATTTTACACCAGGGTCAACAACCAATTTCTACATTTATGTATTTCCCATCCCTTGCTACCAACCTTCAAAGGCATCTCTTATAGTTAAACGCACATTCCAAAAATGCTTAGAAACTGATGCATACCCTCTTTCAACCATTTATTACGAACTTCATTGCATGGAAAATGGCCCTTCTAAGGGGTTCAACCATGTTGAGGACACATTACAACAAACCTTTGCACAAATTTTTTCAGCTATAAAAGGAAATAAGAATATATTTCTAACCACTTCAAATTGAACATTTCAATGTGCAGTTAGCAGTGGAGCTTCTTGAGACTCTCCTTAAGCATGAGGGAATGCCCCTTATACCAATGATTGGGTTAGTATGTGCCCATGGCCTCCACTACCTCCAGTGCCACTGCATTGAAGAGATGGCCACCTTCAATGTGGCAAGAAAACTTAGCCACACGAACATCTCCCTTTATCTCTAGGACCACACGGCCATTGCAGCAGTGGTACCATCGCATGTGCTATATATGCTTCCCCAAGATAAGTTTGTTGTGCTAGCTTTTAAAATTAACGACTTAGGCAAATTGAAATGAAAATAATAACATAGACACTCCGAATGCAAGTGGGCCCCTAGTAGACACAATAGATCCTCATTAATACTCTTATTGGGGTGAGAAACTGGATGATCTCTCACTACCACCACCTAGCCATCTACTTCTTGGGATGTAGGAAAAAGATTTCAAATAAGCAAAAAATTTAAATGCACAAGTAAAACTGTTGCTGCGATAGATTCACAAAAGATAAGAACTGCATCCATTTCTTGGCATGTAGGAAAAAATTTCAAATTGCAAATTAAAATTTACATGCACGAGTAAAACCATTTCTGCCAAGTTTCATGAACAATCACTACAAGGTTTCTGCATTAAGAGCGGCTTCAAATACTTGGCTTCATAGGAAAAACAAATATATTAATATCATTCAAAACAAACATCATCTTGTTGCCCTCCAATAGAATAACAAACTAGTTAATACATGCCGCAAAAACTATAACAGGGGGAGGAAATTGCCTAACATCTCCTTGCATTAAAAAATCAGATCTAATACCAAGCCAGGCCTCCCCCAGCTTAGACTTAGAAGCTAACACCTTTCACCAAAAAGCAGATTTCATTTGTATATTTGCATTACGGGATCTCCGCCCACCTTTGTCCTTTGAATGATTTCTAGAGGCATAGGACCCCTTAGCACTATGGGCTGCTGCAACTGCTCGCCGTCTCTGCTTATCTAAGCGTCTATCAAGTTCAGAATCATCATCACTTGTAACAGATCCACGGTCTCCTTCCTGCTTGAAAACCAACATTTTAATAAATCTCATGAACAAAGTCAATTCAATGTACCATGCATAGAAAATAAAGTATTGACAAGCAATATGCAAAAGTAACCTTACTTCAGCAGTCGAACAGCAATGCTACTAGATCAAGTAATTAAGTAATTAAAATTGCTTAATAAAATGGCAACAAATAGAAACACAGTATACTTAATGCAATTCAGAAAGCAACATATTTCAGTGGAAACAAACAGCAGCCACAGTCAAAGGTTGCCAACGTTCAAAGATAATAACAATCAAGGTAGCCTTGACTTCAATAATATATATATATATATATGAAGCACCCAAGATAAAGCTGGAGCAGACCAAGTAAGCTTTCCATGAGCCATTTTTCTTGTTAGAAATTAGGATCTTAGGTTACTTATCATTACAAATAAATTAATAATCATAAAATAAATAAAATGAGAATTACAAGCACACAAATTAAACACATTACACAATATATACATGGGGAAAACCTTTCCAAGTGAAAAAATAAAAACCCCATAAAGCATCATTCTATTATAAAACACTTACAAAATGGTCTATAAAACATAAACCAAACCTAAGGAACCATCTTTATTTCGTTAATGTTATAGCAGCTTCTAGTTCCTTCCAGCTCACCTCTTCGGTGGGAAGATATAAATTGAATGGGATACTACTGGGCTATTCAATTTATATTTATTGTTTTAGGCTTCTATTATACGATATGAAAGAATTTAAAACTATTAGAAACATACTTATACTTAAGGTCATTAAGAAGATGTTTACTACAGGCCGACATTAAGGTTTTAATATAGGCGCCTCCCATTCACTTGTATATATTCACCTTGTCTTGCCCTTTGTAATCATCTAGAGGAGTTCGATCATTTCATTTCAGCTCTGTATTATCAAGTGTGAATATTGTATCAAGTGCGAACTTATTATCATGTGCGAATATATTATTGAAGAGACTGCGAATAATTGCGAACTCTGCCAGATCGGATCTGTGCACTACAAATCTGGGCCACATCGGATCCAGCAACTGCGAATCACATCAGGATCTGTCATGCAACTGGCGTCGGGCACTAAGGGTGAAGACTAAAAAAAGGATGATAATGCGATTCATGAAGTATAACAGGGTGCTGAAACATTCACTTTGTGTTAGACCTCATTGTAATATGTAAAGTTGCCTTTGCTGCATCAAATAAAAGAGAGATCTTTGTTGCTGGGTTTTTCTCCCTCAAGAGGAGGGTTTTCCCAGGGTATATGCTGTGTTATCTTGTCTGATTTCGAATTATTTTTCTGTGCATTTAATCTGTTCACAAATTTAACAATTTCCACATGGCCAACAATACCTTTTCTGCATGGTGATAGAATTCACTGTTGATATCCAAATTCTAACACCTCTCAAAGAGAGAGAACCTCCTTAAATATAGGAGAAAGTGTGGCAAAACACCTGTAGGGATATTAGTCATACCTATTCAAAACTACCATTTATTAACAATCAATAATCTATAGTTATTAGACTAATTATTTTTCATGGGATATGCTTAATAAAGCATATAATATATAAGGCTTTATAACATTATATTAAAACAATGTATAAATGTTATAAGGGTATGACCCCTAATAACATTATGTTCTAACATTTCTCAACAAGTAAAACTCAAAAGGATAAGTCAATCAAATCAAGCTCTTAAAAGATTAAACATGGTTGCAAATTCAGGAAAATGCTTGACTTGTTTGCTAGAGCATATTTAACAGGATGCTACAGAAACTCAAGCAAAGCGAGAGGTTGATGGCTTCCATGGGAAACAATTACCTAAAGAAACTGCAATAAGTCAATAATGCTTCAAATTAAAATGAAAAAATAGCCCTGCCAGTATACCAGACAAATGCAACAGAATAAGAGATTGTCAATCTTTTCCAAAAAAAAGGAGAGAGAGAGAGAGAGAGATTGTCAATGGAAACAAAACATCACACAAAAAACAATGAAGAAAGATGGCCCACAAAATGACTACTGATAGAATAGGGAACAAAGTGGACATATGGCAACAAGCATAAAAGTGGGCAACACATGACATATTTACATTACTCTTCATTGGAAAGGAGATTGTCTTTTTAATCCATTGCAGTTTTTTTTAATAAAATGCAGAATCAACACCAAATTGTAGCAATATCAAGACATGAAGCCCTAAAACCACTAGAAAGGATAAGATTATAAATGCATCATACTTGTCCTGCAGTACTGGCTGAAATACTTGAATCTTCTGCAGCAATATGATGATCCATATCATATTCATCATTAGTGACAGAAACGGGATCCATTCTGTCATTTGATTTATCATTTATAATTGGTCCACAACTTGATATCATTTCATTATCTCCATTAACATCCAATGAAAGATTATCAACACCACTGGTAATATCCCCAGTGAGCTCAGATTTGTGGCAAGAATTTTCTTCTTCAGAATCATCCTCATTATCAGAACTTGTCTTGTCATCATTGTGTACCTTGTCAAACACAAACTGCAAGAAATTTAACTAAAATTAGAAGCCTAAAAAGACAGCATCTAGCTCCTCATAATTTATATTCAAGACTCAAATAGAAAATGCAGGAACAGAAATTTGAAGACAACTAGACACTGGAAGACAACAGCTTGATGAAAAATATTCATCCCATGTAGCTAAGCTAAGTATAGATCTTCACACAAAAAGACATAGATGAATTAACTAAAGATAAGATCCTGACTTAGTCACAAAATCTGTAGCATCTTCTCAGAAACTGCAAGGCTTAAGTCAATGAAAATGTCTGAACATCCAAAAATCATATACAGATCATGTTACCTTTTCCAATTCATCCTGGGCCTGTCCTGTAAACCCACTTGCTTCAAGTGCCTTATCCAGGGACCCAGCATTTTTAGCAATAGCTTCAAAGCAGGGTCTTCTATCATCCTCAGAGTCAGTATCAGATTCTTCTAAATGGCCACAGTCATCATCAGGTGAGGTATTGAACCTGAAATAAAGAGCAGATAACTATGACAATAAAGTAGCAAAAGACATCTATAGAATAAACAAAGCAAAGATAAAGGCATAGTTTCTAAAATCTCTTCCAATGAATTTGATCCAAGCAATCAATAATCATTGTTCAATGATAAAATGCATAGTAAAATACTTATAATTGGAAAGCCCAAAAAATGGATGGAAAGCCCAAAAAATGGATCCAACAAAACTGCAATTCACTCTACTTATTATATAAGAAAACGTTTAAATTGCAAAGTTCATGAGTAAATACTAAATAATATTGATCAGTCAAAAGTGTTGGTGTCATGTAATATTACACCTTAATAAGTTTATATAGGATATTAAGAATATTAAAATATTCTCACCTAGGTAGCTAATAATGGCATGTGTTCACCTTGACTTAAGATACACAAGTGCCACCACTGCCTCATAAATCCTTGATTGATGGTAGTTAGATGCCAACTCTGTTTAGCCAAGGCCACCTCTATCTCAGTTAGAATAAATTAAACTCACCTCATGATTAGGAGTGATTGAGAACTAAACTCATGACCTCTTGGACATGTTATCTCCTTGATTCATGGACACAAGAAACATATATTATTTGTATTTAACTCTCTATAATTTGCTCTATTATATTTTAATTTTTTTAGACTGCAGGAATCGAGTAGCACGACCCCCTATAAATTGCAGTGCGCCTGGTTAACTTTTTAACATGACCGGCGGAGCTGGCGCGACACGCCCTCCGGTACCACGGGGGTGGGGGAGACTAGACCTCGTGACCAACCTCCTGCAAAAGGAAAGATTTAGCCAACCAAGCTAGGGCCCCCGCTCCAATTTGCTCTATTATATTGATGTTGGATATCTTTATTCATTTTATTGGTTCTCTAATTAGCTCATAGGCATTAGGTTGTGGGTAGATTTGTTGTGTATACGAAAAATTATAACACGGAATTAGAGCTATCATATCATAGGGTTAGTCCTTTCCTAAATAGATTTGTTGTGTATATGACAAATCCTAACATTGTGTAAAAGCCATGATTTTATAGGGCTGATACTTTTCTAGATAATGAGGACAAGTAGATCTGATTCTCCAAGGGTATTTCTTGGGTAAATTGACTTATTTGCATTTATAGGCTCTTGTCTTCAGTCCAAAACTTTTGAATTTGCTGGTTTTGCTCACCATTTGATCTAAATCAAGCTTTAATGGCAAGATTTGCAAGGGTTTGGAAGAGGGAATTTCAAATGGCATTTGTAAATCACTTCTATTCTAGAAGATTTTGAGTCAAATCCAACCCTACCATCACATCCAAACAGCCCAACAATCCTACGAACCCTTGTCAAATTATCCAAATCGAAGCCAAAGCATTAACTAAAAAACAAAAAGTAATTCTTAGGGGTGCAGTGCAGCCTTCATACACAACACTATGTAGGTACAATTTATTTTAATTTAAATTAAATTTTATTTGTAATGTAAAAATAATCATTTGTTATGCACTATATAAGCACTTCTACTCAAGCCCCACCATGGCATGGTACAAACCTTGTCATCAGCAAGGGTGCTAGCTCCCAAGCCCCCACAAGCTAAAAAAACAATGGCCACAATCTATAAAATTCCAATGGGTTTCAATCATAGTTACAAGACTTGTCAAAACCCGCCAAGACTCGACAAGTCTCAAAGCGGATGGCACGAAACGAGTCCTATGGACTCGTGACCTAGGTACCCAGCAAGTCTGGTCAGACTTGCCAAACCTGATGAGTCTCGAGAGGAAGACTCGGCCACTGAATGTGAAAAAAAAAAAGAAGAAAAATTAAGACTTAAAATGACCTCTCACACCCTAAATCTTTTCCCTTTTTTATGTAACTATTGAAACTCAAAGTTAGACATGAGATTGATTTTGTGTTCTTCTCATTTCAAATACATGGTGAGAAAGGTTTGGTGCTACGGAGCCAAATCTTCGAAGGCTTGCAATTTGTGTCTTGAGCCAACCATGCAGCATTTTAAGATGTGAGCACAATTGGAATATGTTTGATCACATACACTCCAAGAAGTGAAATAAGTTGTCAATGCAAAGGTTGAATGATCTTGTTTATGTTCATTACGACCTTCACCTCTGTCACACGCAAATTTTGGGCACTGACTTATCTCCCATCACTCTAGAGGAGGTTGATCCACAATCAAATTGGATCACCAAGGTTGAAAATCCCATTTTCAGTGATGAGCACCTTGCATGGGTTGATCAAGGGGATCAAAAGGGAGAGGAGGAGAGAGCACAAACAAACCCCTTGGATGTTGGTGTCACTAAGACACAAGAATCATCATCAAGGACCTATCTTAGATTCTAACGCAGTACTTGCCATGATGTTAGGACAAGTGATGCAGTCTCCTCTGAGCTTATACTTTTAGTTTTGATATTTGTTTTGATACCATGGATTTCATAATCCGTGAGTTTTCTATACATTTGACACGCAGTCTTCTCTAAGCTTATACTTTTAGTTTTGATATTTGTTTTGATACCATGGATTTCATAATCCATGAGTTTTCTATACATTTGACACTATTTAGAATTTCTATATCTAATAATGTTGTTTCATTTAACTAAAATCCACACTCGTACTCATGTGATTGATGTATACTTGTGTATATGACCAAAGTAGCTTCCATTTGATCAGTTTATTGTGTCTTTATAGTTTATTTATTAAAGGATGCATGAAACAAATTTTAAATCCTTATAAAATCTCTATATTTCATGGTTTTTTCAATTTGTCAAGTCTTGGTCAACTATAGGCTCAAAGTCCAAGTCCCGGTTAAAAATCAGCTTGTTGAGTTCAAGGGGAGTCCAAGTCTTAAAACTCTGGTTTCAATAAAATATTGTCATATGAAGTGCAGTCATAACATTATAACACCAATGAATGTATTCAGCATTATGTGTTCAGGTTTCAATCAATAGTTTTCATTCCTATGTGTGGCGTAGTGAGATAACTATAACAACTGTCAAGAGTTAAGTATTGGTGTCAAGTTTTCATAAGTAAACATTCTTGCATATACTTTGATCTTCTAAGGCATAGACAACAACGGTTTGCATAAATTAAATGCCAGTTTGGGTGTTAATCATCATTGCTATTTACATTGGAAAATACAATGGTTTCATTATATTCAGAAAATTCATAGCATGCATTTAGCTTGTTCATCATATGCTCTCACCTCACCCTCATTGAATCTCACAGATCAGAAAGTGCCAAGTTCGTGACCCTAGCCTAGCAAAGAACCTCAAAAATTTAAAGGATTCTGTAAAATATAAAAAAGGGACATAACAAGTGATGTTTCTTGAGACCCATTTCTCATTTCTCATTTCACTTTCCTCCTAATTTGCACTTATGGGGGGTGATTGGTGTAATTATTAATATTACCTTAGTGATAAGTTTACTTAGGGTATTAAAAATATTCATTAGTCTCATCTAGGAAGCTAATAATGGCGTGTTCACCTTGACTTAAGTACATAAGTGCCATCACTGCCTCATCAATACTTGATCGATCGAAGTTAGGTGATACTTTGTTTAGTCAAGGCTATCTGCCTCAATTAGACTGAGTTAACTCACCACCTGATTGAGAACAATTAAAAGTCTAGCTCATGACCTCTTGGACATGGCATATCCTTGATTCATGGATTCAAGAGGTCTATATATTTGTATTTTATTTTTCGCAATTTGCTCCATTATATTCTAAGTTACC
>VDFB02260345.1:0-28813 GCA_007258455.2 Sequoia sempervirens | reverse complement strand
TGTTGTACAAGGTAGTTTGGTGGCCTATATTTTATGGTTTTCATACAATAGCAAGGTCAATGATGGAGAAGATATTCACTTTTTCAATGGCAGTCATAAAGTTGTGCTTCATCGGAGAAGGTTGCACTTGTTATAGTTGAGTGACAGAAACAACTATGGGTTGAGCGAAATTAGTTCATTTAGCAGGCTTGTTTTTGACAAAGGCAATTGAATTCAACAACTTATCCATGGCTAGGTGTCATGGGTATTCATATAGGGTTTGAACTATAAATAATGTGGTAATTTCATGCAACCATATATTCTAAGTCACATTCCTTCATGTCATTGGTTGCAAGTTATTATCCTTCCTTGAATATATTGCTTTCACTTGTGAATTTATTGTTGTCCTTTGTGGGTCAATGTCAATCCCTTTTTTCCTTATTTTGGTATCCCCGACGATTCAAGTTCTCATTGTGCCTATAAGAGGCACACATCCCCAATTAGATCCACTTTTGGGACTCAAATTTGTTTTCTATTTTCTCGAGTCTCTTTTATTTTGCACTTTATCCATTTTTTGCAAGCTTATAACCAATTTAATAAATCAATTATGGGTGGTTTGTTGTTAAACTTTCTTTGCAAATTTGAGTAGAGCATGGAAAATTAACCCTAGTTGCCTTTTGAAGTTTTGAAAATTTTCTTATGGTTAAGAAGTTCCCAACCTGCATTGTCCTATCTTGATGAATCTTCTTGAAAATGTGCACTTTTGATCCATTCTCCCGCATGGTGAAGTTCTGATGGAATTCTTCAAATAGGAAGTAAATTGAAAAAATTACTATCAGCTTTGTGGAAATTCATCGTTTGTCTAAACTTCTCCTTTTTCCCAATTTTCTAATTCAATTGAAATTTTTCACTTTGAAAAAAATGTAATGCCCATACCGACCTTTGTAGACATTTCATTATGAACTAGCTCACTTCCACATCCTAACTAATCTCCCTCAAATTTCCATTTCCACATCATCTTCTCATATTCATAATTACTTTTCTAAAACTGGCTAAGTAAAGGTTTTGTAGGCGGATGAATCTCTTCCCACAACCATCCTTGGGGATGTCATCTTCTCTTATGTAATCCTTTTCAAGTGAACTTCTCATTTCATCCACACGTGTACAGTTCACTTTATTTCCTCTGCATCTCCTCCTTTGTAGATTTTCCAATTCCATATAAATTTCACCTTTCCAATTTTTTTCATACAATTTAGATAACCTTTTCCACAAACCCAATCCACTTCACTTTCCCGCATCTACACCTAGATGATGTCATCCCACCTTTCCTGCATCATGTTGATGTCACCATATTTGAACCTTCCCAGTCAAGCTGACCCTTTTATTGTGACCCCATGTTAATGTTATTTTTGTTGATGTCACTTGCAAAAATTCCCATCTGAACGAAATATGTTGAACTTGGTGGATGCACTTGGTTTTTCCACATGTTCCGCTTCGAGGTTGATTGTCCACGGTGACTTTATGAAGCCTTCCCACCTCCATAAAGTCGTTGAAGATAAATATTCTATGTAAATGAATTATGAGTATATCCATACGAATCTACCATATCTCCTAGGTGAATATTCACCTGTAGATGAAGTTCTTGCACAATCTTGATAGAGGTACATTTCCCACAGATGTCAAATTGAACCCGATCTCCCACACAAAGGGTACCTTGTGAGGATTTTTTGCTAAACTAGATTAGATCTAGATGGTCATGAAAGTTTTGTACTTGGCTTGATGGTCTCCAAAGGCCCATGATGCTCTATTTTGAGGTGCAGATGCTTCCAATGGGATTTGACTATGATTTCACGATGGTATTTTGGCACTTCCAGTGTTTGTATAAATTTTGAATTCAACCACCAACATTAATATTGAGTGGTCACCTATTGTTCTCAAGCGAGTTATGACTTGTGCACATCATGTTCAAGCCGAATCTTTTCTCTACCTATTCGCATTCATGGCACAGTTCCCTCAACCACTATAAGTTATTCCAAAACGCATCTTTTGATCTACAGTTCATTTTGGATGTGATTTTTCCTCTTTCGTATGTTTTGAACTACTACAATGTGTAGTGATTACGGTTGGGCACCTAGGTGCTTATGTTGGAAATATTTGGTCATTTTTAAAGAGGTTAGATCGTTCTATGCTATACAAACTCCAAGGAAGTTGCAAGGAATCCATTAACATTGCAGTCCAGTTTATTGAGAGATTACAGACACGTGAAATAGAAGAAGAATGGTATTGTAATGATATTTTATTGTAAAATGTCTCTACGACATTTTTTATGTATTTAAAAAAATCTCTTAGTTGTAGCAAGAGATTTTCTCTTGTCACACTTGCTAGTATGAATGTAATATTGAGCTAGATAAATGTGACATTTTGAAGTTATTACAAGCCTTGCAATGATCTTTCTCACTTTTATGTATGAATGTATGTAGTTGTTTATGAATTACTACTTGTATGTTTTGTATCAAGGTTTCATGTTCATTGATGTAAGTTAATACATACATGCATGTTCTTTCTTTCCTATTTGTTCTCTTTTGAATGTTGTGACTATGTTGTCCAATAGATAGGCATTGGTCTAGAACCACACTCTAATCTCAAATCCATCAAATCAAACACAACCAGTAATATAGGAGTAGAAGTTTTTTATGTATTCATGACCTAGTTTGTATAACCAGGGATTTATCATTAATAGAGAATCCAATGGAACTATCTCATGTGGGTCATGTTGCATATGGATATCATCTATATAGGGTTTATAAGCAAATAGTTGTTCTTAGTCTAGTGACAGCCTTTGGGGAAAATAAATCAAGTTGGGTTTGGTTGTCCTTGTCTCATTATTAATCATTTTATGTGATTCAAATACCTATTAATGTATACCCTTGGGAATACCCTCTTGAGTATAAGTTGAGCTCAAAGTTTAGAATATCTAACCCACTCTTATAGAGTTGGATCGAGGTCCTCCATTTTTTATTGGTGAGTTGACTTCACTTGCATGATGATAACCTTGGCCTTGTGATTGGGATTTTTCTCTAGGAAGTGGAGCAATGATTTTGAGACCCAACAAGGCTAATGATTGAGTTTTGATGGAATGCAATATATGCTACCAGTACTATAGCTAGCACTTGCACCAGAGGGGGTGCAAGGGTTACACCGATAGAAAAATATAGAGAAGTAAGAATGGGAGTGACGTGTAGTTTAGCACTTGTATAATATTGTCTATATTATTTTACAAAATGGATGTAATACATATTTGGAGATACAGCCAAACACCAATACTAGAACAAACAAATTTTTAATCTCACAGCGAAAATAGACATTACCAAAAGATAATGGGTGTATAACCATCTCTTTCACAGAATGAAGAGGTAAACATACAATTTGTTCATTCCATCTTGTTTGAATTATATGGAAAATGTTAGTAATATATAGAGAACACCTTTGGCATATTTTGCGTACTCCCAAATATATACAATTTTGTTTGAATTAAATACAAAATGTTTGTAATATGTAGAGAACACCATTGGCATGTTTTGCATACTCCTTTATTCTATGAAAAGAATATAAGTATGTGTAAACTAAGATTGCATAATCCTCTACATAGAAAAATTCTAATTTATATTATAAGTTGATGGATATAGATCATGACATTTTCTTGAATCAAGATGTAAGTATTTTCCCCTAGCTCGTAGCAATGTATGGAATGTAATGGGTGGATGCATGGATAAATGAATGAATGAATGAATGGATATGCTAGGCATGCAAAGGATGGTAGAGATTATGGTATGGTAAGATAACCAATTTGGATTGCAGATGGTCATTTGGATAATAGTTGATGGCTCAGATAATGGTGGGTACGGTGAATGGTAACGACCCATATCAAGATATTTACCATAAGCAAGTGTTAAGTGTACACTAAACATCGACCAAGATCAAGATGTTTTGGAATATGGATGGTGATGGGTGAACATGGATTTGATAGATGGTTCATGGATGAATTGATTTATTATGGATAAGATGGATGGAGTGTTGGATTTATTATGATGGGGTAAGATGCTTCTACTTGATTTGGCACATGTAGATGTTTGATTATACACATGACACCTTTTTGCTAGGTTTCCATAATGGTATTTGCCTAAAGCGGCACTATGGTGGTTCTCAGTAAAGGACAATTTTCTCTTGTGTTTTTTTCTTTCTTGATTTTTTTTTCTTTGTAAATATTAGAGTTAACCTCATCTAGATGTGCACATCGCAATAGCGAGCCATTAGAGTCCTTATGATAAATATTTTTGTCAACACACGATTAATGCGAGAGTTGCATATCATGGATGTCAAAGTTGATGGTGGTGTACATTGAGAGATATGAGATGTAGATTGATTGTTTGACAGTTTCGATCTTTTTTTTCCAAACTTGGGAGGATGAGCAATGGTAGGTGGATATGGAGATTCATTTGGGATAAAAAATTTCATATATCTTGTAGGTCACTCTTGAAGCTTTCTTGTGCACTATTGGACTTTTTTGATGGATGAACTTCCCTTCTTGATTTTTTCCCCATAGTTTCTTTGACTAATGGAGGTTGATAGGGAAAGTTTTGTTTTGTATTTTTTGGTATCCATTTGAATTTTATTTGTCCATTTTTCTTAAATGATTATTTTACCTCAATCATTTGTTTCTTTCTTTGATATACCTTGTTCTCATGTGGTTGGGCACAATTTGTGGATGGGGTGATGTGTGAATGATGATTGAAGTTATGAATAGTTGTAGCATTGATAGTGGTTTTATCATAAGGACTCTACATTCTCCCGATTTTGGTGTTTGCACTAGACAAAGTTCCCTCTAGTTTTTTAGAGTTAGCACTATTCCTTAATTGCTATAAAACCAAAACCTTGCGCAAGATTTCTGATTATTCTTGATGACTTCAAGATATTATATTTCTGTAAGGATCTTCTCCATGGTTAATATGAAATACTATCATTTCTTCTTTTCTTTGATCTATCACTAGGAATTGAAGAGTAGAACACTCTTGCTCATTGATAAAGATGTTTAGAGTAGGAAACTCTTGTTTTTGAAGATCATCTACATGTACATAAGGAGTAAGCATCTCATGGGTATATATGGAGGAGTAGGTAATATATGGATATGGTCATCATTTGCGCCATCTTGTATGGATTGGAGAATTCCCATTAGATCATGGTAGTATATTGGAGATACAGATTCTTGATCTTGATTTTGCATGGTGTTGTCTTCAATATGCTTTGGTTCATGTTCTTGACATGGATCAATTTGAAAGGATGGATTTTTTGCAAAGGGTTGTTCGATTTCTTCATTAGGCATGGGAATTGGCTCAATATTCTGTTGATTTTGAAGTGGATTTGAACCAAGTGTTGAGTTGTGGAATCATTCAATATCTGCAACCATGAGTTGGTAGGATGTCTATATGTTTTGGAAATGACCTTTGCTAGACTTTGGTGAAAGGTGTTCATCATACTTTGGAAAAAAATCTTCAGATTGAAGCAACCATCATCCACCTGCATGTGATTACAAATGTGGTGTAAATATAGAAACAATAATATGTATTATATGAATATAGTAAGGAGAAAATTGAACAAATACAGTTTATTGAGAGAGTGGTGTGTTTATGTATGTGTACCTACACTCATCATAATGAGAGAATATGTAGTTGGAGCTCTTCTTTTTTCCTTATAATTGTGTATGGATTATTCTTCATTCTTGAGTATCGATCGAAGGAAAACGATGGATCTATCCTAAGTCTGTGTATTGATTTATCTCTAGATATAGTTGTAAAAGTCAATCCATGTCTTTCTTTTTTACCTATATTGATTGCTGCTCTTTCGATTGTTAATCCTTGGGATTTATGTATTGTAAGTTTCCATGCCATGCATAGTGGTAACTGTTTGTAAGCACCTAGATATATAGGTGATATTGGAATAGTTGTTGGAGCATGTACACTCCAAGGTGGGCCATTGTAAGTATCAAATTTTACTACTACATATAATGGTAAATCTGGTGGTTTAGAGCTTTCTATATATGCAATATCTAAAACCTCTCCAAGAGAACCATTTACAAGGCCTGCTTGAATCCATAGGTTTGCAGTTGGCATGATGTGTTGGCCTTTACATAGCAGGAGTTCATGGGGAAGTTGGTCAACATCATTGTCGATGTTTGATTTTGTGTTTGTTTTTATTGCAATACTGAGTGCAATAGGAAGATTTAACAGCTATATCATTTTTTGTTGTGTGTTCCAACTAAGTCATTGGTCAGAAATAGGTGTATTTCTTGGTCAAAAGGATTTTTTTCATTGTTTGATAACATTGTGTTTTTTTGACTCATTAGTAGCTCCCAATCTTGTTCATTTGGTTCTACATTACAAATGTTTTGTAGAGTTCTTCGGAAGTCAATTTGAGCTTCAGTGTCCCTTTGTTGTCGGAATATTTTTTCTAGTGTGACAATAATAGTGAATTGTTCCCATAGGGATTTCGCATTTGTGTGGGAGGCATAGATAGGTTTTTCCATAACAGGGGGTAGTTGTGCAAAGTCGCCTACAAGAATGATAGATGTTCCACCGAAGTATAAGTGTTGTTGGTGGGGGAAAGCCTCACGTAGCCTAGTATCAATTTTCAAGAGTAATTTTGGGCCTATAAAGCTCATCTCATCAATTAGGAGGTATTTTATGTCTCATGTCCTATTAAAACATTGTAAGTGATTGACCCTTCAATGGTTGCATTTCCTTGACTGGAATCTTTAGGGCTGAAGGTATAGTCAATGCATGTATGTTGAATGTTGCAATTCATGTAGAAGCAACAACAAGGAGTGTGTTGTTTTGTTGTGGTACTAAATTGGAAAGGGAGTGTTTAATGCAATGAATAAGATAGGATTTCCCTGTTTCTATTGTTCCTTATATGATCATGTGCAAGGTTTTATCGAATTCACAAGCACTACAATGGTCCAAAACAAGTGTAAGAGTGATTTGTTGTTTGGGAGAGAGTGGATATGGGAGGTCGTTAAACTCAAATGGTGTTGGGCCGTCATGTTGGTTCACCTTGTTTGTGCTTATGAAATAATATGTAGTTTCATGTAAAGCTTGGGGTATTGTACGGTCATTCCAGTTGTTGCAATTGTCAAAGTCACATCCTCCAAGCATATCAAGGGAATTAAGATTTCCACTAGTACCAAGACCCAATTGTGATAAGAAATCCCACTCATTCAATTGTACTATATTTCCTATATTGGTTTCATTCTCTATTTCCTTTGTCTCTTCTTGATTTACTTCTTCATTAGTTACATGATCAATATGCCACACATAATATTTACATATATTCATCTCCTTCCAATTTGCAACAATTGTCTCTTTCTTGATATCGATGTTTGCGACAATGTTACGAAATTGCTTGTAAAGAAGTAGTTTACTCCAACAAAATGTCTCAAAATGTTTTGAATCCTCCTTTAGAATAGCAATAAATTGAGGGAAGACGCTGATAATTTCCTTTTGCTTCCTTTCTTTCCACTTGTAGTGTTTGTGACTTGATGAGAACAAGAATGATCTTGCAAATTCAAGTAGTGTTACTATCTCCATTTGAGGAGGACATTGTGTGTATAATTGGAGGTAACTCAGCTGCAATGTTTTTTCATTTGGGTTTGTCCTAATTCGGTTGAAAAATTTTCACCCAACATCAAGCGCCATAAATTCACAATTGCAAACAACAAGGGGTAGCTTTGCAACATATGGCATGCTTCTTGTGCACCTATATCACGATCAACAATAATCTCATACATGATTTTTTTGTATGTTGTGAGTGCTTTGTCTTTAGGTGCGTACTTTCTACATATGCGTGTCAACATATCAATACAGCTTTCAAATTTTCTTTCTGCCTTCACGGCATATTTTGCAACGTACTTTAAAACAAGTGTTTTTGAAAGCACAAGTTGACAATCCATATCGGCTCTCCATATGGAAAGAATTTATGGACTATGTATATTCAACCTATCATCATTACATGTAGGAGAAAAGGTTTTTTCTCATTTTCATCACTGCACAACGAAGAAGTGGCACATTCAGGCCAGTGCACCTTATATTGGCACTCCATGTTGCCTTTCTTGTGAAGGTAGGTTGATTCCAAACATTTGGTGTCTCTGGAAACGGTTGAGTAACACTCTTCGTAGTTAGAAATTTTATTTGTAGCGAAGATTTTGGGTGTTGTTAGAAAGCATGGATCGTCTTGCGAAGACCGATGGCATGTGTTGTTCCTATGTCCTAGATTTCAAGGATTCCAGGTACTAACATACTTTTCAAAGAACGATTTCACTATGTCTACATTTTCATGATTGCTCCAATCAAGTTTTTCCATGTTTGGGGCACCTTCAAACCAAATGAATCCATGTACAAGTGCAGACCCTTGATGTTGCCACTCATATCGATACCAATAGTCTGTTGCACAGTAAATCTTCTTTAAGACTTCTTGGCAGAATACTGTGAATCATTGATGCAAGTATAAGGATGTGGCATGTGGGTTCGTAACAATGTTATCTATGTGATCTTTATTGTTTCCTGATGTTGGCGTTGCTCCCTTTGAAAATATTTGGTGTAAATCAGGCCATTTAGTATGTAGCACTTAACGTGATGAATAGTGTGGGGGAGCCTATTTGGTTGATCATGTTTGACAATTCACCACGACACTTATTCCAATATGATTGTGTGCCTCTAAGGGATGATCCATAATGCATCAATTGTTTGGCTATTTTAGTGTTAGGCAATTGTTATATATGTAGACAAAGACTGTCTATGGTGGTTGGCATGCAGTCCTCAACATTTTTCTTGACAAAAATAGAGGCAACACCTTGGCTCCAATGGCACATCAATAGGTTCAAGACAAAATATTTAAAACTTGGATGCCTTCCAAATCTGTTATCATGAAACCTCATTAGGTGCAGCACATATTCATGCATTTCAACTTGTCTATAGTGAGGTTGTAAATGTAGTGCACTACCCTTTGGAAAGAGTGAAGGAAAAGCCATATCGAAAAGGCCCTCAGTATTGTATTCATTAACTGGTGAGGGCTCAAGTGTTGGCCAATCAATAATGGTTTCATCTTGATCTCTAACTTGCAATGTTTCTTTGATGATTTCTAGTTTGTCATGTTTATTTGGTAACCTAGCCATAAATGATGAGGATCAAGTAAATTCATTGTCTGGTGGGCCCACAAAAAATGTCGATGCATTTTTTGGTGCAACCATATTTTCATTGTTAGCAATAATGTTATGAAGCATATTGGAAATGTTTGTATTTGTATCGAGGAGCTCTTCAAGAGATGAAAAATCCACCTCAACGTCTTTGTAGTATGGGTCATATGTGATTTTATATTTTAGTGCAGCCCACACCCAATGCCTACATACATAGCAGTTATAATGGTCACCTTTTGTATTGGTTCTTCGAACTACCAACACATCCAAGTTCGCAATTTTGTGTGGCAGGTATCTTGCTATGGTTTTGATATCTTGCGGGAAACAAATTGTGTGCCCACTATATTTGTATTTGCCTCCATGAGCATGTGTTACTTGTATTATCGGATTGACTCATGCTATAAGAATTTCTTTGACTTGTGTTAGTGTTTGTAGCTCATATGGTTGTACTCTGAGGTCCATAAAATTAGTTGATGAGAAACAATGTCTACCTTTCTCACAAAAGCATCTAAAACAAACTAGACCAATTTGTGTTGAGTTGGTGTGCATTCTTGGGTAGCATTCACGGAAAACTATGCAAGTTGGAATTTTTGATAGTTTATCTAATCTCGAACGAAATTGTTTAGAAGCTTCTATAAAGTTTTTTTCGGTATGTGGTAAGCTTGTGGACTAATTTTGAAGAGTGTGCATTGTTTTGTGTGAACACATTGACAAACCTCGGTTAGAAAGGTGTTTAGTTTGGGATGTAGATTCATATGGTTCGATGTTGTGTTGGTTTGACTGAATGGAGGTTGGTGTGTTGGATTCTATTGTTTGTTTTCCTATGCGTTGCATATGACAACGAATGCTTATTTCTTCTTTATGTTGAATATAGTAGTTATGACTTCTTTTACGAGATTGTATGCTTTTAGGGTTAGAGGTCGCCATCTGTAAAGGGAATAGGAACTACAATCATCAAATGTACAATTGCAAAAACATACAAAATTATAGAATCTAAACATTTATGGTACAAGTTCTTTGATCATTATAATTTTGATACTTATTTGAGATACGAATGGTATGCTATATACATAAGTAATTTGGTGGAAGAGAGCAATCACATTATTTTCATAATACCAATATATTCAATACACATATGACTTCAAAATTCCATGTATGCAATCAAAAGTATAGAAAGTATACTATATAAGATGTTACAAAATTGTATATATGTTACATAAGCACTTGAGCTACATCTAAACACTAGCAATATGACACATATCGGTGATTTCACCCAACATGAGTGAATTCTCTCCAAAAAAATCTAGCTCGTCAACCTTTGTGATTGTTGATTTTACCCGTCCTTGAGCACAACTTGAATCATATGAGTTTGTGATTGTGAAGATAAATTGCTTGAATAACACTTCTTTGACTATGGTCTCAACTTCAGTTTCTTTTCTAGGATTGAATTGTAACATGTATAAATTATCTACAGACATTCCAAGAAGTCTGGTGGCTAGTTCTTCAAAAGCAACAGCCCATAATATTCTTGTATGGTCTGCAAGCTTTAGCTAGAATATGTATCTGTAGGTACATTTAGTAGTTGTAGCTTTGCATTTTGAACAGTACCATGTTTGATCATCATTCTAGACAACTTTATTTTTACATTTTTTCCATCTAACTCAAGGGGGCAAGATGGATAGCAAAGTGAATTTATTTTTATGAATTGCACTATTTCTTTTAGAGTGCATTGGATTGTTTGTTTCATATTGGTAGTTTTCTCTTCAATATCAACAATTGTTTTCCTTGTAAGCACGAGAGGTACATCCAACAGTTGTGTAACTGATGGAGTAAAATTAGTCCCATTCTATTCAAACCATGATTTGAGTTGTTATGCCTCCTCTATTCTTGGGTTTATAAATAGGTGGGTGCTTGCCAAAGTGCTTATGACCTTTCCATCATACTTAATGATACGACCATTTTTTATTGCAAGTGCAACAACATGATGTAAGTGATACATCTCCTAGAGTTGTTTGCCTTCATTTTCACTAGTTGGACCCCATAAAGTAATATTAATGGTAGATGAAGATATATCTATCAATTTGATGCTCCTTCGAAGAACTTCAGTCCCATCCCTCCTCCTTATTGTTGAGCTTGGGTACACACATATGACTATTCCAATAACATCAACAAGGATATTATTGTTCAGTTCTAAAATGTCCTTGAAGGGCGTGAAAGAGAACTGATGTTTGGGAATTGCAAGGTCATCTTTGGAGAGAGAAATTTTGGAATCCTCGACTAAAGAAATTTCAAGTTAGCTATTCAGTTTGGTGTACAACCTATTTGTTGGCTTAATTGTTCCACCATATATTGTATATAATTCTCCAACATGAACCTTCATGTAGTGAAGGTTTGCATTTTCATTAAAGCAAGTTACACATATTTCAATGCACTCACAATCAATAAAATCAAATGAAAATACATGCCCTTGTCCCTTCTTTGTGTTGAAGCAGTGCATTTATTTTTTCATGGTAACAAGACCCTTTATAAGCCACCTTGTCTGAAATGGATTCAAATTTCTAATAGGAGTAATATTGGAGGGAAGGTCTTTCTTTTGTAGGGACAAGCATAATCCAAAAATTTCCCTATGAGGAGGTGGCTTTGTTACCATACCGTTGTTATTCACACTTGTAGATGGAGCAGTTGAGCTTGTAGCATTAACTTGTTGGGCTTGTTCTTCAAACAAGTAGGCAGGTTGACCAATGATATCTTGCTACAAACATGTGATTTCTAATTTGGAGATGACAATCCACCTATAAAGGTAAAATGAGTAAGTATTTTGAGTAGGAACAAATGTGACATAGTGGATAAAAAATGCTAAGCTACAAGCTATTATTTGGAATTTTGTAGAAGAGCATGGAAATATGGTGGGTCACCTTGAATTACAAAGAACAAGGCATTTGTATCCTATGAGTTTAAGTATAGATCCCTTTTGGAGTTCTTTAGAAGCTATGTACCAATTGTACTTTTTTGGAAGTGTAGCCTTTTTCTTATGTACCCCATCTGAGAGCTCCACTCTATATCGATCAGCCAGTTTGGGGCCATGGCCAAATAGTGAAATATCTAATGCTTGTAGATGGGTTTGCAAGTCTAGGTTTTCATCATTGATCATCTTGATTGCATTCTCAATCAAGGAATATTTTTTCAAGAGAGGTGGTTGTGGTACTATAACACCTTCATCAAGGCTTGTATATGTGGCATGTACTTGTTGGGATTGTTGTTCAAAAAGGTAGGTGGGTTGGACAATGATAACCTATTGCAAACATGTGATTTCTAATCCCAATAAGGCAATCCACCTATAAGTGTACAATGAAGAAGTATTATCAATAGGACGAGATGTGACATAATGGGTTCAAGAATGATAATCTGTAAGTTGTCATTTAGCATATTGTAGAAAAGCATTGAAACATGGTGGCTCACCTTGAATTGCAAATAATAGGGAAACTGTATTTAATGAGTTTAAGTATAGATCCCTTTTGGAGTTCTTCAGAATCTATGTAGTGGTTGTACTATTTTGGAAGTGTAGCCTTTTGCTTATGTACCCCATCAGAGAGTTGTACTATATAGTGATTGGTTGGTTCAGGCCCATGGCCAAACATTGAAATATCTATTGCTTGTAGATGGGGTTGCAAGTCTATGTTTCAATCATTGATCAACTTAATCACATTCTCAGTCAAAGAATACATTGTGACAAGAGAGCAAACTAGTCCTTGCAAAAGTAAATTGCAAGTGGCAGCTATTGCTTACTATAAATGACATATAAAAGCATACTTTGTGAAGTAGGAAATGAATATGTTGTATAGCTAACTAATTTGATAATAAGTGAAAAAAGCCACAATCTAGTTGACTATGACCATGCAAGCACTAGTTGAAATAAAAGTGTGTAAAGAAGTTACATAGTGTAAAAGTAAATTTAGAATAATACTTGTAAATGTGATTCTGAATAGGTTTGTATATCAAAATAGTGGCCTTTGGAAGTTAGCTTGTTGCACTTGTAAGAACAAAAAAAGAGAAAGTGTAGTGAGTAAAAAAATTAGTTCACTCTATTAAGTAGTCTAAGTAAATTGCAAGCACTATAGATGTTTGAATATGCATTCAATGCTAAAGGCACAAGAGGAAAAGTGCTTTGGAATAAATGAATATAACACTAGTGCATTATTAGCAAGGGATAAACATCGAAGGATCATACAATAAAATTAAAGAAAGCTACTTGGTTTGTAAATGTGTTAATCATTTGGGGTGCAGTGGAATTAGGAAACCTAACTATACTTTATACTAATTGTGTTAATTAAATGAGCCTAACACATTTAACCTATTATTGGAGAGAGAAAATTTTATGTGGATTGTGTCTTGGCTGAGGAAGCAAACACTTTGTAAACCATCTTTGTAGCTATAATGAAAATATAGGGTGGTGACTTATTTTATTTTGTGAACCTTCATATGGGAATATGTGTTGTATGGTGTATATGTTTATTATGTATGTTAATCTAATATACTAGAAATGTGGTATATTTTAAAAGAATGGACTTTGTTTAAAATAATACTTTAGTGTAAAGGGTTTGAGTTTTTGGAAGTGAGTATGATATTATCGTTCTACTAAGTGAACAAATTGTAAGGAATGTAGGTGCAACAAAGAGACAATTATTGAAGGAGACATATAGCATTTGTTGGCGATATATATTAAACAAGTGCTATAAATGAAATGTTGTGAACACAATGGTCAGACTACAATTAGTTGAAGTGAAATGAGGAAAGGATTGTGATACATTATAGATAAACTACTATTCTTAATTATATGTAATTGAAGATGTCATTTTTATTTGGAATTGAAACATATAGGTCAAGTAAAGAGATATAGAGCAAAAGAAAAGGAAAGAATGAAGCTCCAATATTATAACAAGAGCACATAGTATGTGTATATATTTACGAAGCAAAAGCGTGTTACATGGTATTGTAGTAGGTGACATATTGCATTTTTTATCGCGAGGAAAAGTGCCTTGTTCATAGTATATTGGAGTTTACATTTCTTTTAGGGATTTACAAAATATCCAACTATCCATAAGTTGGTAAAAGTTGTAGTTACATGGTTAAATCACATACTATATACACATTTATAGGGAGAAAGTGTATTAGACATCATTCAAGTAATTTTGAAATGCTTCTTTTATGTAGATAGAACCACCTTGTCTGTAGAACTCATTTGCTTTCATTTCACGAAGGAAAGTGCAAAAGGAACCCAACTTCTCACAAGTTGAGTGGAATTCATGTACTGTTACTTCCATCGACTGAATGTCACAATCCTGCACACTTTGCATGTTTTGAACAGTGGCCTTTGCTTGTTGTAGCAAGTCAAGGCAACTAACTGTAATGTGATTTGCAAAATCTTGTATGTGGCTTGTAGAAGTACATTGATATTGATCGACGATGTTGAGTTGGTCGACAGAATAGGGTCACTGGAACTACTCGAGATGTCAATAATCTCATTGGGTTGATACGAATTGTCCATTCCTAAATGAAATTACATTTTTAAAATGGAAAATAGTATACTATATGTTTAGTGATGTATAAGAATATGTGGCTTGCCTTTTGGAAGATGACAATGTTATCATAAAATAGAAAAGCTATTTAAAATTATTTTACTTTACAAATGAATACCTTTAAACTACAAATATAAAATTTACTCTATCAATATTGAAATAAACATTTATTTAATTTAATATCATAAACATGTGATAAAACTTATACATAGAAGAATAATTAAGATTTTATAAAAGAACTTAACAAATGTTTATTTGCATGCTAATCTAAGATACTATCTCAAAATTAAATAACTATTGGAAAGGGATGCTAAGTGGAGCATAACTGTTATTTGCATGCTAATCTAAGATAATGTCTTAGAATTAAATAACTATTGGCAAGGGATGTTAGGTGGAGAATAACGGTCATCTATCATTGAAAACTAAATCATTAATAAATAATTATTACTTTTCTTTTATGAGTAGAAGTTTGGGTTCTCGTTGGATTCACTCAGGGGTGGTTGTTTTCCTAATGGAGTGGCAAGTGTTTATAATAGAAATTGAGTAAAAATAAGTTTGCATAAAATAATAGAAATTGAGTAAAAATTATATAATAGAAATATAAATGCTACAAATAAGTTTGTTAATAAGTGTTTATAATAGAAATTGAGTAAAAATAATATAAAAACAAATCTTTACACTACGTGAGATAAGTTTGCATAATATATCTAATCAAATAGAATAAATAAAATATACTTAAAAATATTTAAACTATTTATGGTAAAATTGACTAAAAGAGATCAAAAATAACAAAATCTAATAAGTATAATTATAAATTTGTACACTATTTGAGTTAAATCTGAATAAAAATCTATTAAAATATAATAAATAAATTGTAATTTAATGTTTTTTCCTATTTGTATTTTATTTTTATCTAATATAGACTTGTAAACATATCATTTTATCTTTTTTTAATAAGTTTGATAGTAAATATTTTATATCTATAATAAAAATAGTATATTAAAAAAACTGTACACTATAGTATATTTTTATATAATATAAAATCTAATTAATAATTTTTAACTATAATAATTTCATACATGTATTTAATAGTTTTGTTAAAGAGTATAATATATAATACCTAAATGTATATTCAAGGTAAAGGATGTTGTAATGTTAAAACCTAAATGTGCTCATTATTAGGATATTAGCCACGCACAAATATTCATCTATATATAATATATTGTACAAAACCCTAAAAAACTAGGCACAAATAAAATATTGTGTGGAGAACAGCGGAGAAGGTGGAAGTTGGTAGGAGAATAATTCGGCTCTATCCATGCCCAAGGAAGAGGAGTAAGTGAGCTTTGTGCTGCACACAATTTATAAGAGCTGGTGTAGAAGAGAAAGGGGATCGCTATTGGAAACCTTATTTTCAAGCTGCAGGTCACCAAATTGGAGAAGCGAAAGGTCAATACCAGCGAGCAAGATTTTGGAGGGGCGGAAACCAATAGTGGCGGTCATTACTAAAACATGTGGGTCAATCTAGAAGGAAGAGGCAAAGGAGAAAAAGATAGAATAGAAGAGCGAATAGAAAAAAGAAACACAGAGCACTTTCCTGTTTTCTTTCTATTCTTTCACTATAAAAAGAACAAACTACAATGAAAGCTGGAGCGTGGGAATTATCATGCACTGTTTAAATTCCTTTTCCTGGAATGTCCTCCGCCCTCTGCGTAGTCTCTTGCAATTTGGTTCAAGTAGTATCTATGCTTCCAATAGTAGTCTCGATGAAAGTCATGTGTTTGTGGTGAATCGATTCATTCTTCTTATAGGGATAATCAACGGTGACTTATCAAATATTTACCAACATCAATAAATGCAGAAGATGCAAATTTATGGCGTCTGAGATAGCGCTAAAATTTAATCAATGCAAAGGGACATCCAAGAGCAGCTGGAGGTTGATATTTTTACTTGTTGAGATTTCAAATCTAGACAGTATGTTTTCGATCGCTATGGCTCTGTCCATATTTTGACAACACACTTCAAGACACAAAAGGATGGTCGCTTACAGCCACATAGCCCACCCAACTCATCCATGCATTGATTATTACTCCCATCTGATTGACGGCTTGATATTTTTGTGCTATACCAATGCAAAGCATGGCACTCAATCTATTGCCATTCATAGAGTTGGAAAGTGGGTTCCACCATATTTGATCGACGACTTGATATCAACGAAGTTGAATAGCAATCCACAATAATTTGATAGGAAACCATGGTAGTTTGACAGCGTGAGACTTGTTTCAAGCCGAAAGCTCATGCAATATATGGCCTATCGGCTAAACATGAGAGATACGTCCTTTGATAATCAAGTTGGGTGAATAATTAACAAATATGCATCAGATGTTCTTATTTTTTTGGGGATAAAGGGTGTTGGTTGGTAGCTCGAGATTTGTACACATAAGGCTATGATGATGATGTTGATGGAGCATCAAGATTTTGAGATTAGTATCTTTTGACTACCTATTAGGGAGATGAAAATCACCCTCAAGGATGTGTGGAGGATCCTTCACATCTTGATATGAGGGGATATGGTGGAATATGGAATTGTAACAAGATGAGGCTACCTGGAGCATACATTCATGACTAGAGATCTTTCGGTCTAAGAAGATGGCTACACTTCCTGCATTGCCCCTATACTTGGTAGGGTTGATCAGTGGAGTACTTATCCAAAATTGGAGATCTTAGGGATTTCCTATTAGATGGGGTTGTGTGTTATATCAAATGTTATCAAAGGGTATAATTTATGGTTGGGGCTATTATATACTAGCACACATATATTAGGATATGCATCTATTCATGTATAGAGATGATAGGAGCCTCGGGTGTGCTGTGACCTTGCTATATATATAGGAATGAGAGAACATTGTTGTTTTGAGAATGTTATATACTAGCACACAATTTCCTCCTCCCCTTCTATTCTCTCCAATATAGGCCCTAATCTTGGAGATCCACAAATTCCTTAGAAACAATTAATGTCATCATCCCCTCCATTCTTGTATTATCCACAATTATACTATACATAATACCAATTGGTCATATTCCTCAATTCCCACCACTTCCAAGCTATCACCTCCCCACCTTCTAAGTCTCTATCTTGCACCTCGAAATCACAACCACCTTCACCCACTCAACCTAGTTAGCTTCTTAATCCCCAAACAATCACCCCCTCCACCACTACACAAGTAGCCCCATATGTGCCCATCCTTTCCCCAAGGGTTACTTAACTATCCCAAAGAAAGACAATTATAAGATATTTTCCTTGTACCAACAACAAGTGAGACAAATTTAATTCATCACACAATATAAGGCCAAAAAAAATTAAAAACAAGATATTGCTCCTACCAAAAGAGGGTGAGGACAAAATATGATCCACTACAAGGTGTAATGAATTTTGACATCTTACTCCCCTCATAGATAATCCTCAAGGGCAAATGTAATCCCAAGACTACCAAATAGAAGAAATCACAACAGCATTAAGGATGAAAGGGCCAAGGATAGGGCATAATTTCTATAAGGTGTGAAGGTTTTTGGCACCTCTCTTATTACATTAAAGAGGAAATTCAAGGAGAAATGTGTTGAGCTAGATACAATGAAACAAACACTCAAGGTTGTTGAAATAAAGATGAAGGTTTTAGACGATCAAGTGTTTGTTATTACAAAAAAGGCTATTGAGGCTTAGGAGACCCAAGCAAAGCAATCCAAGAAATATTTTTTGATGCCTAAGTACAAATAGCATAGGTGAGAATGGATTTGGCTAAAGTAAAGAGCCCAATGGTCACTAACAGTGTCATCACTTGCATGCTAAAAATTATAATTGAAAACTCAAGATCATTGACTCGCCAAATTGCAAGCTTAAAGAGAAACACAGGTGTAGGCAATCATAAAGGTCGCAGGGAAGAGTGAAGATATAAAGGCCAAGTTAGAGTTAGTGAAAGAAAAAATTAAGCAACTACAAGGAAATATTAATGAGATTAAGTGATCTATGGGACCCATTGATCTCATTAGAGCTCTTAGAAAAACCTACTAGAAGGAAATTGAGGATTATGTAGCATCCTTCATAATGACACTTTAGTTCATGGATTTTTATAGGGTGTTGCATAAGATGGTCAAAAAGTAAGTAGACTTTTTGTATGTCACCCTCCCTCCAATCATGGATGATGTACACATCTACATATGGTGACTCTATAGTGCTAGCTTATCAAGCTCATAGCAACTAGAATTGCCTAAGCAGACCACAACAATCCAAAAGGTAAACTATGTCTTAAATAAGGACAAACTCAATCAAGAGTATAAGACGCAACTCAAGGTGGTTGAACTATGGGCATAAGCCCATGTACAAATATTGATGCAAAAATAATGATTGCACTCACCATTTGATGAAAATGAAAAGATACTCCCACAATCACAATTCTAGGATTGATAAGAAAAAAAAGCCAAGATAAAATTTTAATTTGATATATTATCCCCAACATTCACAATGGAGGAAATGTTGGCAATTCTCAAGCTCCACTAGCCAAGTTGGGGACACTTGTACAAGTAGATATTGCTCAAGCCCAAGAAGTATCATACAATCAAATTGTAGAATTGGAGCACTGCTTACAAGCTTCTATAAAGGATAAACCTACCCAAATATGATGAATAGGGGGCACTAATGTCTTCCCTCAACCATCTATAAGGCAAGTATCCTTTACATTCCAAATTTTGGAAATTTTGATTATTTTAAGGATTACTTATTCCTAATTGGTATTCTAGGTTTGCATCCTTCCACCAACAAAAGAACCCCTAAGAGTCACCAAAACTATAGTGAATCTTTTATTGTAGGTGGAAAATTCATTTTATCTTGTTCATAATCAAATAATAATGCCTCATGACATTGATGGCTTGCCCCTATCCCTTCAATTTTATAGTTTAGTTGTGTTATTTGTGGTCTAGAAAATTCTCTAAGTGCCAACACACATGCACTATAAAACAAGCCAAGTAAGATTAATATCTAATGTTTTGTAGTACTTTATGATTCTACAAATTAAGATTTAGTTATGAAGTCATACCATTGGTCCACATCAACTATTGAGTCCCTATTGATTAACAAGATAATATTCCATGACTAGTGGCCCCCACTCATTCCAACAATTCTAGCATATTAGTTATGTACAACTAAAGCCATGCGATGCACTTCCAAAATTTCCTAAAAATCAAAGTGAAGATCTATCTCCAAAGTGGTACTAATCATATGATATGCCACCACAACCTCATCTAGTGGCTTGTGAGACATGTGACCATTTCATCATAGAGCTCCTTGATGATGCTCTATAGCAACATAACTTTCACATCTATGGCTTCCCCTCAACATCCATATGATATCCTTCAACTCCATAGTAGTTTGGGCAAGTTTCTTTAACATCCTAGATTCAAATTACATCGCAAATATCAATTCATTTAAGGCTAGCCAACCTTTGTCCTATGTCATGCACGATAGAGGAATTCACCTACCTAAAGATACAAAGTGCAATATTGTGTGACAAAATTCTATTGATCATGTATGTACTCAAGATATGCAATAACTCCAACCACCAACAAGAGAATTGAAGGAATTGAGTTTACAAATATACCACTCTCTTCAACCAATTTGTAATTTCACTCTTTTTTTCAAAGGAAAATTATTTCAATCGGGTAATTCTAGCTATAAATACTGGCCTTTATGCTTCATATTAGTTTAGATACAATTTCCTGTAGTTGAGTATTTGATCAAATGTGTAAGGTAAGACTCGGGTTAGGTGACATGTAATTGAGCTTTTGAGCTTGATGCTTGATCCTAATCTTGACCTTATCTTAGTTATTCTAGAAGTAGTTATTCTAGAAATATTGATTATTTGATATGCTTTATGACTTGATCCTCATATATCTTGTGCATTCTTATTCTATCAATTATTGTATCGAAAACTATAAAGCTTTTCTTTGATTATGTGGATGTATCTAGAAGGCATGATTCATTGCTTATGTTATTTATTTTCTACAAACTCTTTTCCTTTTCACCTCCATAAAACTTTAGGCTTGGCTTAGGACACATAGAAGTAGACCTGCTAATACCAAAGATTGACTTCTTGATCACACCCCACATCAAGTAGTCTTTCCATTGTTGGTGGTCTTGTATTGTGCATTGGTCCTAAACAAGACCTTTAGACCTCTCAAAATAACCAATGAGGTTGTTTCTCTAAGGTAATTCAAACAATACCCTAGTTTTATTTTTCATCAAGGCCTAACGTTCTACCTTCATGGTAGCTTCCCATTCAAGCTTCCCTTTGCCCTCTCATATGTGTGATCTTCAAATACCTATGAAATAATAGAAGAGATAAATCTACTTACTCATCACCTTGCACAAATTGTTTCCTTGGTCATGTAGATTGGTCTTATTCTAGAAATATTGATTGTTGATATGCTTTATATGACTTGATCCTCATATGCTGTGCATTCTTATTCCTATCAATTATTGTATCGAAAACTATAAGATTTTCTTTGATTATGTGGATGTATCTAGAAGGCATGATTCATTGCTTATGTTATTTATTTTCTGCAAACTCTTTTCCTTTTCCTCCATACAACTTTGAAGCGGCTTAGGACACATAGAAGTAGACTGCTAATACCAAAAGATTGACTTCTTGATCACACCCACATCAAGTAGTCTTTCCATTGTTGGTGGTCTTGTATTGTGCATTGGTCCTAAACAAGACCTTTAAACCTCTCAAAATAACCAATGAGGTTGTTTCTCTAAGGTAATTCAAACAATACCCTAGTTTTATTTTTCATCAAGGCCTAACATTCTACCTTCATGGTAGCTTCCCATTCAAGCTTCCCTTTGCCCTCTCATATGTGTGATCTTCAAATACCTATGAAATAATAGAAGAGATAAATCTACTTACTCATCACCTTGCACAAATTGTTTCCTTGGTCATGTAGATCGGTCTTATTCTATTTTTTATAATTCATCCTCCCCAACATCTTTCATCATCATAAAATAACACTTTAGCATTTGTTGTTGTCTCTCCTATGAAGCTTATGTATCACACTATCCTTCATCAAAGTTTCCCAAAGAACTCAACCCTTTTGATGTTCTTGGCTTTTAGCCTTGTTTTAATCCTTGTTTGAATGCCACACCAAAAATTGTTCCAATATTCTTAGTAACAATTTCCCATACAATAATATATGTAGATTTACCATCATTTGAGAAGAAAAACATCTCATATACAACATTTCTACTAACATTAATTTTGTTCATAGAAACACCAATTCATATTTATGTCTTGACTACTTGGTATGGCTAACAAACATATATGGTTTAATAACAATTCCCCGTACAATAATTTATGTAGATTACCATCATTTGAGAAGAAAGTGAATGCCTCATGTATAACATTTCTACTAACAATAATTTTGTTCATAAGAACATCGAGTCATATTTATGTCTGGACTACTCAATATGGCCAACAAACATATATGGTTTAATCTTTGCATCTAATTTACTTCACTTTTCTCCATGAATCAATGCAAAAGCAATATAATCAAAAACATGAGTCACTTAAATATGATCTCTTCCCTAAGAATGTTTCCTTGAGAGTGGTATTTTCAAAGCATTACTAGGACACTATTTAAAGATGTATATACCCATATTCATAACTTATGCCTAGTATTAATATGGCACATTCTAGCTATATATTATGCTCCTTGTCATCGTCATAACCATCTTGTTCTTTCCTTCTATTGTGGAGCGTATGAAGCAATAAACTATCTATGTATATTCTTTTCCTTGCAAAACTATTGAAACTATTTTGAGATCAACTCATCTGCATCATCATGTCAACTCATCTACATCATCATGTCTACGATCCTTGATCTACTTATCTATTTGTTTCTCCACCAAATCTTCCCATCTTACAAAATAAAAATAAAAAAGATTAACTTTTTCTTTTTTTTAAGAAAATCGACTCATTTTTTCTAGAAAGGTCATCAACCAATATCAAGAAATACTTTGCTCCAAACACAATAGGTGTCCTTGTTAGACCATTCAAATCAGCATGTACCTAATCCAAGACATAATTGACATGCCATTGTTTAGTAGTATCAAGTGGGTATTGACTTACTTTGTCCATTCCTAGACAGATATCTTGACTTTCTTGAATGGATGTAAGTCCATCGACGATTTGTCTTCCTAAGCACGAACAAGTATTGATAATTTAAGTGTCCAAACCTCTCATGCCAAGGTACACCGTTATTCTCCACCATTGCTAGTGCATGAGCATTTGTTGACTCGGAATCAAGTTTATACAATCCCTTCTCCCCGACACAAACTACAATCACATTATTATCATGAAGAGTTGTGACCATACATTTGTTGCCTTGAAAACTTACATAAAGAGTACAATTTTATTTATTATTTCACTAATGGACAATATTTTTGTTAATGCCAAGAACATATCAAGCATTCTTGAAAGTATGTCTTAATGTATTGTTCAATGTGACAAGTGTCAACATGCTTTAACATAATGAATCCAACATCATCAAATGAAGCAAATTCAGTTCCACTCTTGCTCAATAGAGTTACATACCAAAATCTATGGGTACATTTAATCTATGGCACGTATAGCATCTAGGTACATTGAAATCAAAATACAAGGTTGTGAACTAAATTGATTGATTATGTGATGCAATAAATACAAATACTTCTTTAATTATCTATTAACCAACATTTTCAGCAATCTTAACCTTTATTTTCTGCCAAACCATTTTTTGTTTTGATCTCTTGAATGTACTACCACCTTTTAAGTTCATTGATAAACTAATAATGAAGTGCCTCCTTTGCCCTTGATCTATCCACTAAATGCACTCTCTAGTTTCTGAGATTGACGCTTCCATCTAATCTTGCATACACTCTTTTTGTAAAAATGGAGTAGATAACTTCTCAAAATAAGGTGGTGTGGTCTCAACCATCAAATGCAAGGATTAAACAAATGAATCAAGGACGATGATAACTACTATCATATCTCTATCATCCATTGGTTTCCTAAATAGTTGATAACTGATCACTAAGATCCATCAGTCACAACAAATATTAAGAATCGTATCTTCAAGCTAGTTACATGAAAACGAGAGATTCTTTAGATATAAGATATGTCAAGCTTATAATATCTAGTATTTGTTTTATATTTTCTCGTAGAGTTGGTGCCTATGAAGGATTTCGAACCTCTGGTATCAATCCATTTGCAACTAACTGCTTTGGAAGCATTAAAGCTTCTTTATACCTCTGTCTAAATCCTTAGGGTTAGCAACCGATCTTGTTTCTTTGTTGAATATCAACTATTTAAGGTCTCCACACAAGTATACTATGACTCCACAAACTATAGTTTTTCCCAGTTAATTTCAGGCAAAAACGAAAAATTTATGGCAGTCACTGTTAACCGGAAAACTAGATCACTAGCATACAAATAATATTAAATCTGACAAACCAGCATTGCAGAAGCAAAACAATCTTTGTAGATCGCTTTAGATTGCTTCGGGACACTAGCAAAATTATATTAGAAAACCGCCCACCACATCAAAAGACAATTAATTTTTATCCATAGCCCAGTATTAAAAAATATTTTATTCCAAGTTTGCAGTCTAAAACTTTTAAACTACATATTGAAACCTTCAATTCAACTTCAACAAACTTGATTAAGCATTTTATCTTGAAATTAAATTTGAGTAAACCGTATTGTTGTGCTGCTGCTCCTCACACCGCATCACACTCCTGAACTCCTCTCAACTACTGATACTGAACTGCTTCAACGATTCTATAAATAGCTTAACTATGACTTTAATTCAGATCTTCACACGCTATAATGTCATACTCTACATTGTTCCCGGCTTACCTCTGCCGACAAATACACTGCTCTTTGTTGTCCATCCACAAACTTGACCAAATTTCACTCCTGTTCAGACTTTCAGCAACAATAACAAGAAACATCGACAAGAAGATGACGTGCTCCACACCTCTACAAACAATAACAGCAAGCTCTCAATCACACGGTTGGCTTTAATACCAACGTACGATCGAAAGCATAGGCAGTGATATTGTTGATATGTGGATCCTGATCAGACTTGATGTTTATATTTTGACCCCTTTACTCGGCATGTTCCCCCCCCACCCCCCCCAAAAATCAATTAATGGGGGAATGCAAGGGGGGCAGAGCCCCTCTGGGGGCTCAAGAGCAACACCTTGGAAACAACAATTGGTTAATTTTGTTAAAGGCGTGTAATTATCAGTTGCCTGTTGAAATTTTGTTAAAAACGATTGAAAAACTGCCCGAAGAAATGAACAGTTTCTTGTTGCAAACTGAAAACCAATAGTCACGGTTTTGGATAATCGCACGTGGTGTTTAGTGTGATTGTTGCATGGAATTGAGTATTACAGAATGCGTGAAGTTGCACTTCACAGATTGTGTCGTACAGTGCAGAAAGTGAGACCGTTACGCAGGTTATGCGCTGAGCGCACGTAGCACTGTGCGTGTAAAAACAGAGCAGTGGAAATCGTTTGAATTGATTGCTGCAGGTTATTATAAATGTTTTTGTTGGAAGCTAATAAATAAATAGACTGTTGTTTGTGGATATAGCCCAAGAATTGGGTGAACCACGTTAAAACTCTTTTCTCGCTGTTTTTTGTGATTGCTTCCATTCCTCTGTTATTTTTGTTCCGTGTTATTCCAATCTGCATATAATTGATAATTTGAATCCCTCTATTCCTGCTTGTAATTCCTAACAGCTATTACATTGTATAATGCTGCTATATATGACTTTGCAGCCTCCTAATACAAATTTTACCCGAGTTAAGATTGTAACAAATTTCTGATATGTTAAGCAATCTTCCTGTCATTCAAAAAACCCATATAACAATTAGTTTAGGTATTTTAACAATACATCTAATAATCCTATCGAATCGCATTTGAATTTACAATCCACAATTTTGACTTGGAACGAACACTTTTCCATGGTGTGGAAAACCATTGTTGAGCTCAAAAATGCTCACTTTCTTTGGTGCATTTTACACCAGGGTCAACAACCAATTTCTACATTTATGTATTTCCCATCCCTTGCTACCAACCTTCAAAGGCATCTCTTATAGTTAAACGCACATTCCAAAAATGCTTAGAAACTGATGCATACCCTCTTTCAACCATTTATTACGAACTTCATTGCATGGAAAATGGCCCTTCTAAGGGGTTCAACCATGTTGAGGACACATTACAACAAACCTTTGCACAAATTTTTTCAGCTATAAAAGGAAATAAGAATATATTTCTAACCACTTCAAATTGAACATTTCAATGTGCAGTTAGCAGTGGAGCTTCTTGAGACTCTCCTTAAGCATGAGGGAATGCCCCTTATACCAATGATTGGGTTAGTATGTGCCCATGGCCTCCACTACCTCCAGTGCCACTGCATTGAAGAGATGGCCACCTTCAATGTGGCAAGAAAACTTAGCCACACGAACATCTCCCTTTATCTCTAGGACCACACGGCCATTGCAGCAGTGGTACCATCGCATGTGCTATATATGCTTCCCCAAGATAAGTTTGTTGTGCTAGCTTTTAAAATTAACGACTTAGGCAAATTGAAATGAAAATAATAACATAGACACTCAGAATGGAAGTGGGCCCCTAGTAGACACAATAGATCCTCATTAATACTCTTATTGGGGTGAGAAACTGGATGATCTCTCACTACCACCACCTAGCCATCTACTTCTTGGGATGTAGGAAAAAGATTTCAAATAAGCAAAAAATTTAAATGCACAAGTAAAACTGTTGCTGCGATAGATTCACAAAAGATAAGAACTGCATCCATTTCTTGGCATGTAGGAAAAAATTTCAAATTGCAAATTAAAATTTACATGCATGAGTAAAACCATTTCTGCCAAGTTTCATGAACAATCACTACAAGGTTTCTGCATTAAGAGCGGCTTCAAATACTTGGCTTCATAGGAAAAACAAATATATTAATATCATTCAAAAAAAACATCATCTTGTTGCCCTCCAATAGAATAACAAACTAGTTAATACATGCCGCAAAAACTATAACAGGGGGAGGAAATTGCCTAACATCTCCTTGCATTAAAAAATCAGATCTAATACCAAGCCAGGCCTCCCCCAGCTTAGACTTAGAAGCTAACACCTTTCACCAAAAAGCAGATTTCATTTGTATATTTGCATTACGGGATCTCCGCCCACCTTTGTCCTTTGAATGATTTCTAGAGGCATAGGACCCCTTAGCACTATGGGCTGCTGCAACTGCTCGCCGTCTCTGCTTATCTAAGCGTCTATCAAGTTCAGAATCATCATCACTTGTAACAGATCCACGGTCTCCTTCCTGCTTGAAAACCAACATTTTAATAAATCTCATGAACAAAGTCAATTCAATGTACCATGCATAGAATATTAAGTATTGACAAGCAATATGCAAAAGTAACCTTACTTCAGCAGTCGAACAGCAATACTACTAGATCAAGTAATTAAGTAATTAAAATTGCTTAATAAAATGGCAACAAATAGAAACACAGTATACTTAATGCAATTCAGAAAGCAACATATTTCAGTGGAAACAAACAGCAGCCACAGTCAAAGGTTGCCAACGTTAAAAGATAATAACAATCAAGGTAGCCTTGACTTGAATAATATATATATATATATGAAGCACCCAAGATAAAGCTGGAGCAGACCAAGTAAGCTTTCCACGAGCCATTTTTCTTGTTAGAAATTAGGATCTTAGGTTACTTATCATTACAAATAATCATAAAATAAATAAAATGAGAATTACAAGCACACAAATTAAACACATTACACAATATATACATGGGGAAAACCTTTCCAAGTAAAAAAATAAAAACCCCATAAAGCATCATTCTATTATAAAACACTTACAAAATGATCTATAAAACATAAACCAAACCTAAGGAACCACTTCACCTTACTTCCACATGGCCAACAATACCTTTTCTGCATGGTGATAGAATTCACTGTTGATATCCAAATTCTAACACCTCTCAAAGAGAGAGAACCTCCTTAAATATAGGAGAAAGTGTGGCAAAACACCTGTAGGGATATTAGTCATACCTATTCAAAACTACCATTTATTAACAATCAATAATCTATAGTTATTAGACTAATTATTTTTCATGGGATATGCTTAATAAAGCATATAATATATAAGGCTTTATAACATTATATTAAAACAATGTATAAATGTTATGAGGGTATGACCCCTAATAACATTATGTTCTAACATTTCTCAACAAGTAAAACTCAAAAGGATAAGTCAATCAAATCAAGCTCTTAAAAGATTAAACATGGTTGCAAATTCAGGAAAATGCTTGACTTGTTTGCTAGAGCATATTTAACAGGATGCTACAGAAACTCACGCAAAGCGAGAGGTAGATGGCTTCCATGGGAAACAATTACCTAAAGAAACTGCAATAAGTCAATAATGCTTCAAATTAAAATGAAAAAATAGCCCTGCCAGTATACCAGACAAATGCAACAGAATAAGAGATTGTCAATCTTTTCCAAAAAAAAGGAGAGAGAGAGAGAGATTGTCAATGGAAACAAAACATCACACAAAAAACAATGAAGAAAGATGGCCCACAAAATGACTACTGATAGAATAGGGAACAAAGTCGACATATGGCAACAAGCATAAAAGTGGGCAACACATGACATATTTACATTACTCTTCATTGGAAAGGAGATTGTCTTTTTAATCCATTGCAGTTTTTTTTAATAAAATGCAGAATCAACACCAAATTGTAGCAATATCAAGACATGAAGCCCTAAAACCACTAGAAAGGATAAGATTATAAATGCATCATACTTGTCCTGCAGTACTGGCTGAAATACTTGAATCTTCTGCAGCAATATTATGATCCATATCATATTCATCATTACTGACA